>JAWNZC010000452.1:982500-1160000 GCA_035771165.1 Paragorgia papillata | reverse complement strand
ATTACTGCGGCCCCAAAACAAGTTCGATTTAACTGTTATTATAAGTAATAACATGAATTTTCGGGAAATTATCGATTAAATTTCCCCGCCGCCTCGGGAAGATTTGTGAAAGTCCGAGGGCCGCATCTTTGTCTTCTAATTTTCCCTCATCAACATGCACGGGAAAATTAGAAGACAAAGGATAAATTACCCTCTTGCATGAGCGATGCGGGAAATACGAGGTTTACATTCCCTCGGAGAACAAAAGAATCCGAGGCGATCATGGTACTTACTTTAAAAACACATAACGATATACAACATATATTAAATACATTAAATTTGCTACGATATCTACTAAAAGCAACACGATGGTGGGTTCATAAGTCTTCGAGCTGTGTTGCATTTTAAACATATCCTTTTCCATTTTCGTGGGTCGCCTAATTCATATGTGTTGTTAAGTGCGTTAATATGGTAGTTAAATAGTAACTTCTTGAAGTTGGAGAGTACTAGTGTGATGTTTTTTTGTTGTAATAGTTTTTGGTAGTATGAGAAGGTTTGAAAGTTTGAGAAGGTAAGACGATAATATCTAGCCTGCTATTTTTTTTCACACGCGTATATAGAAGTATACGTGTTTAATGTTTATGTTTAACAACTTTATTTGGACAACAAATTCATTACATATTTACAAGGAAAAATAAGGAATAAATTAACATACACAATGAAAACCGTCCAAATAGGCAAGATACAAACGAGACTGAGTCCCATGCAAGGTATCCGCCGTCACAGTATAAATAAATATGTAAAATAGAAAACTTCCAGAAAACATAGACTCAGAAAAACAGGGTTACGAATGACAAGAACAGGATCGACATAAAGAAAACGTACATGGAGAGTCCGGAGAAAACGTTTCACACAGAAGTTGTAAGTACACAAAACGGACTTTAGACTTAAACTTCGACAGTGGGTGCACAAGAAGGTCTGGGATTATTTTAACAATAGTGTTCCACAGATTAACAATTCGGTTAAAATATGAGGCCTTATACGTTGATGTTTTACAAAAAGGAGTCCTTAGGAATTGAAGAGAAAAACCCTGTCGCGTACGACTTTCCAAAATCGACGTGAAATTTTCAATATCAAGATCTACCAAGTTGTGTTTACATTTATAGTAAAAGATTAGGTCACGTATCTCTCTATCGTAACACAAAGGCAGAAGATCCAATTTTTGCAATCTTTGCACATAGGTAAGTTCTCCTCTTTTTGTTCTTGTAATCCAAAGCGTAGCTCGCCTTTGGACACCTTCAATTTTCTTCATCAAGACACCAGTATGAGGCGACCACACCTCAGTACCATAGGACAATTTAGATTTTACAAGTGAAAGATACAGGGTTTTCCTTATTTCTGTATTGGTCAACTTGAAACATGTTCGCTTAAGAAGACCAAGCATTCGATTAGCATT
The DNA here is from genome assembly GCA_035771165.1 of Paragorgia papillata. Classification (NCBI taxonomy): domain Eukaryota; kingdom Metazoa; phylum Cnidaria; class Anthozoa; order Scleralcyonacea; family Coralliidae; genus Paragorgia; species Paragorgia papillata. The sequence goes on along the minus strand of JAWNZC010000452.1, from coordinate 1,158,565 downwards.
AGAGACAATTTTGGCAACATGGGCATCCCATTTTAAATCCTTTGTAGTAGTAATGCCAAGATCAGATTATATGTTTGTCCTAACCAACGCTTTATCCCGTAATCTGTAAGGAAACAAATGCGGGTTTTGTTTCCTTGTTACTGAGAGAACTTTACTTTTAGCCGGTTTAAACTGCATAAGAGAATGTGAGCTCCAGAGTTCAAGTTGATAAATGTCATTCTGAAGTGACATGCAATCATCGACGGCTTTGATTGTACGGAATATCTTCGAGTCATCTGCAAAAATTGCAACACTAGTTTGGGGTGAAAGATGATCGGGTAGGTCATTTATAAAGACGAGGAATAGGAGCGGCCCCAAGATGCTGCCTTGTGGGACACCTGAAGTAACAGGAACCCAGGCCGAGGCGATCCCCTCAAGAACAACGCGCTGCGTTCTGTTGGTCAAATAACTCTCAAACCACACTAACAAATTTCCACTGACACCAAATGATCTTAATTTGCATAACAAAATGTTATGGTCCACTGAGTCAAATGCTTTTGCAACATCTAGGTATATCATGTCTACTTGAATGTTGTTATCCAGGCTTTCTCCAATCTCATGCAAAACACCAAGCAACTGTGAAATACATGATCGCTTACGTAAGAACCCGTGTTGCGAAGAATTTATTAACTCACGAAAAGGTGGATAAATGCGGTTAAACACGCAACGTTCCATAACTTTTGGCACAATGGATAATAGAGAAATTTGTCTGTAATTTTCAACCGGTTCGTTATCACCCGGTTTAAACACTGGCGTAATGTTAGCTCTTTTCCATTCATTTGGCACTTCAAGGTGATTAACGATTTATTGAAAAGGCTGCATAAAGTAGGTGCAATTTATTTACAACATTCCTTCAATAAACGAGCATGAATACCGTCGGGACCAGGAGATTTAGAAATGTCCAGACTATTCAAACAGATTTCGACTTCATCAATAGTGATTTGAAAATCAGGAATTTGCATATTGTTTATGATACTCGGGCATAGTAGGGTGATGTGGGGCAAAACGAGACACTTAAGGACACTTATCGCCCTGGAAAGCGAGGGATAATTATTTGAATGTTCTTTTTGACTGAAACATGTGATGTAGATTCAAAGCAAGATATACAACACAAAAATAAATGTTGGAACAAATTTATTTGGCCGTTAATCAAAGAAAACTTGACAGTGATCTCTGTCTCATTTTGCCCCAAAATGAGACAGTGTTAAAACATTAAATACAAGTCAATTAAAATCGAACTTATTTTAATAGAACTACCTAACTAACTATAAAAATACATTTAAAAATTATTTTGAAGCTAAAGTTACAAACACAAGTCACAGGTCACACTGGGTGTGGTTACAGTGCAACACTCTTCGTGATACCAAAGTTTACATTCACAACATTTCACCCAATCCTCGCCTGGCATTGACTTTGACCATAGTTCACCACAGATTGGACATTCTGCATCCTCAGTGTTAGCTTTCATGGTCTTTTTTTTGCTTGAATAAATCTTTCTTGGCCTTTTTTGGTTGACTTTCACCAGAGCGAGACTGCTTTTTCTTTATTTTCGTATCAGTTTTCTTAACAGTTTCCTCAAGTGAACGTTTGTATGGTGAACTTGTCAAAACCTGTGACACTTCTGCTCGCCTTGACATTTTCTTATGCACTAGTAGTGGCACCTTCATGATGTCCACAAATGAAACATCTGGCATGGGTAGCTGGTGTACCAACTCGCTGGCACTTCCCTGCGCTGACTCAACCAAGAGTGTGTGAACCGACTCACCCGAGACTGTGGGAACTGACTCAACTGATTTAACCGAGGCTGTGGGAACTGAGTCGACCAAGGCTGTGGGAACTGAGTTGACCAAGGGTGTGGGAACTGAGTTGACCAAGGGTGTGGGAACTGAGTTGACCAAGGGTGTGGGAACTGAGTTGACCAAGGGTGTGGGAACTGAGTTGACCAAGGGTGTGGGAACTGATTCAATCGAGACAGTTTCACGAGGATCCTCCAGAAAGTCAGTTGACGGTAAAATGTCTGAATTGAATGGTATAATACCAGTGCATCTAAATCCAGAGACAGCATTCTCAATTGTGGCAGCCTCCATGTATGCAGTGTTAAACAATTCACCTAACTTGTCAACTGTTACTCTGCGGCCCGGGTGTCTCCTCAACCAGTTTGAGCAAGCAGCATTGAACGCAGACTTTAATGGCTTGAAGAAACTTCGGTCCAATGGCTGGAGTTTATGGGATGTATGTGGTGGCAATGAAACCATTTCGATACCATTTTCACGAGCGAATTCAATAGTAGAGATGCTTTTGGTATGGCTTCTATGACCATCCAAAATTAGTAGAACTGGTGAATCTTTCGAGCATTTCACATGGGCTGCAAAATGTTTCAAATAATCAGCGAAGAGGTGTGTCTCGATCCAGCCACTATCTGAACATCTGCCAATTGTTCCTGCTGGTGCATGGTCAACTAGCTCTTCCTTGTTTCGCTTCCTCTTAAAAATCATCATTGGTGGAACATATACACCAGATGCACTGCACGCAATGACGATGGTGGTTGTTTGACCACGTTCACCACTAGTTACTGACGAAACAGTACGTTTGCCTTTTGGCGCAAGGACTTTCACTGGCTTGTGAACGCATGTCAATCCACTTTCATCACAATTGAAAATTTGATGTGCTTTAAAGTTATGTTTATCACACAATGTTTTTAAATTCTCAAAGTATATATTAACAGAAGCTCTGTTTAGACCAAAAACACGATTCATCAACACCGATTCTGGCTTTCGAAGGGATAACCTTGGAGGACGCTTGAGAAAGCCATTAACAAAGTCACGACCGGCCATTTTAGTTTCGTGATTAAACTGAGTAGTAATGTTATTTTTCTCGCAATATTCAAACACTATTGTTTGGGTATCATTAATTGATAGACCATAAAATGCTTGGTCCATCTTAACAATATAATGTTCAAGTTCTTTCTCCTGGTCAGGAGTAAGAACAGCTCGGTAACGCCCTAGAACATTCTTATGCCTTTCATCTTTTGATAAGTTTTTTATCCTACCGTTGACTCGGCGGTTCAATGAATCCTTCGGTACTCCAAAGGCAGCGGCAGCTTTACGGATTGACATCTCTTTTTTGTCAACTGATGAAATTGCAAGTTTCATTTGTTCCTCACTCCAGTTCGCACGTTGGATTTTGCGAATATAGTTTCGAACCATTCTAAATGGAATACAAGTTGGTTTGTTTAATGACAAGTACCAAGCTGAATGCTGAACTCAGCATAAACATAATTTCAAGATTATATGAATGCATGATAAAAGTATTATATGAAATTATTGGCACAATCATGCATTTAAATTGCTTAAAACTTTCTAATGCAGAGCAGGTGGTGTTAAAAGAGCAATTAATGACTTCAATATAAAAAATAGTGCTGGTTATAATCATAGATATCTTTAAGAATGTGTTGACAATGAGCAAAACTCTTGAAAACTTCAAATGGTTAGCTTTACAATCACACAAACATAAAAAATATTTCACTTGCTTAGAAAGTTAGATTCGTCTCGTTTTGCCCCACGTTCATGGGTGAAATTGAACAAGTAAAAACTCGAAATAAAGATAAACATTGATAAAAATGCCACGTGTGACTTGAAAGGTCATGCCATAAACTCAATAAAACAAATAGGTTTCATTCGGTAAATACGATAGTTTAGACACAATAATCGGTTAGCGAAAATTGCTACGTAATAACATACCTTAATTTGTCGGGCGATCATCCAAAGTGGTTCTCAAAATCCTAATTTTTTCGTCGTTTCGGAGAGCAAAGAAGCGTGTTTCAGCGAAGGTAGCTAGCATGAGCTTTGTTTGTGAGCCCACGATCATCATAGAGAAGGATATTTATAAAGAACGTCATATAAGGTATAATTAGATGGACTGTCTCATTTGGCCCCACTGTCTCGTTTTGCCCCGTATTACCCTAAATAATTTGCATTTGACCTTGAAAGGAATACTGAGGAGAAATAAGCACTAAAAAGGTCCACTTTCTCCGTTGCAGTCCGAGCAGTTAATCCATTATAAGTAATTACATTAGGCGAACTTTTATTACCAATTAATGCTTTATGATATGACCAGAAACGTTTGGGATTATCAGTGAAAGAGCTTTGAATTTTGTCTAAGTATTCCCAGTGTTTTTTCTTCATTAAATCTTTTACATTTTGGGTGAGATGTCGCAATTTCCGCTTTCGTTGCTCAGTCGTATTTCTACGGTAATGTCGCAACGCGTTATATTTCTTTCGAATTAGATGCCTTACCTCAGAGTCAATCCATGGAGGCGAATTGATATATTTGATTGATTTCTTTGGGATATACTCATCTACAGCTGTAATAAATAGATCTTTCCATCTTTGCCAACAATCATCCATATCGGCTTCGTCTGATATACACATACTCAAAGGCACTCTTGTAAGGTGCTCTCGAAGGCCACTAAAGTCGGCATTCTTAAAGTGATCTGAAAGTCCGTTAAACGTGATCTGAAAGTCCGTTATTCTGTCGTCAAACTTCAAAGGTGCTAACGTATAACAATCCAACAATTCATGTTGAGTGGGAGCGGAAGGTACACAAAGCTTTTGTTTTAGGTTTCAGACTTCAGAGCCTTTTTGCATAGGCGTACGGGCACAAATTTATAGGGGGGGGGGGGGTGGGGGGGGGGCGGGGGGAATTTTGCCCGACTGAAACGGAAATTGCCCGACTTTTGATATAAAAAAACCCAGCTTTTCTTTCTTTATTTTCATCCTAGTTTTTAACTTTTTTCCTATATTTTTTGCCCGACTAAGGTTGAAAATTTGCCCGACTTAGCAACATTTCCATTCATCTGGGGGGGACAGCTGCCCCCACCTCCAGCCCCCCGCCTCGTACGCCTATGCCTTTTTGTGTCTGCTCACCTGCTGACCTGATAAGGTCACGTGGCACACTACTTTGTTGCCAATGACGTGACATTTACGAAATCGAACGATTCGACCGACGTTTTGACGACCATTTACGAATTGGACACATGTGTTTTTTAATATAGGTGCGATTTTTCGTATCCTTTTCTTCAAGATTCAAGATAAAGCAATCCTCTATTTTCAACAAATTAAAACCGAAGGTCTTTGTTTCGAGTTCTAGTTCATTATTTATTTGAACGATAAAATATTTAAACAACTTATCCAACTCTTATTACGTCCGTTTGACGACAATGGACCATTTGCACGATCACGTGAGATGGCGTTGGGTGACTACAACTACCAGAATGCTTTGCCAGTATTCTAGGGTTTCGGCTAGAAGGGATGACTCAAAGGCCCCGTCCAGTCCTTTCGCGGCTTTTACCAAAATATGTCGTCAAATTCCAAAAACCTAGGTGGTTTAGCAATCGTTTCGATATCCTATTAACCACAACATAAACCATAACCCTAATCAGATTTACCCCCTTGGTTATACCCCCTAGCTTTTCACGTCATCGCGCAAATGGCCTATTGAATCGTGTGTTTTTATACAGTAATTTTGCTTAGTATTTGATTGGGAATGTAGTCATGGTTTGTATCTCTGTTTAGGCGCACATTGACAGATGCATTTGCGTAAACGTTAACAAAAACATAGAACAAAGAGTTCATAGAACAAACACAACTTCAAAGCTAAGTTCGAAATTTTCCTTTTATATTCTTATCGCTTTATATGCTCCGTTCTAGTGTCTTCTTCATTCGGGGTGATTTCCCATAAATACATTGTCTGGAAACGCGGTGAACATCAAAGCGGCTGACAATGAGCTGCAATTTATGTTGAGCGTGACGTGAAGTACACAAATCTTTTGTTTCACGTTCATTAATATTTATACAGCAACGCTGTTATTGCCTGATTGCTTCATTATACCAAAAATACAATATTCTTAGCAAACGTGAAAGTGCACAAACGCAGGGATTATTTTAACGTGCAGTGATAACCAATTTGTGCAGTGATAAATGAGATTTGTGCAGTGATAAGCGCAATTTTGTGCAGTGATAAATTTTTCTTTAATATTTAAGAATGGGTGTTATTCGTGAAAGGATTGTATCAGAAATTATGTTCAAAGGCACAGTACATACTACATTCCAACATACACTATTTAATATCAATATTTAAATTAGCAAATACACAAATAAGACGATAAGTTAAAGGACCCTGGTCCACTATCTTCTGATAACGTTAAGCGTACCGTAAACTAACAGCCTTACAGACCAGAAGCTAACTAAAACTAAAAGCTACCGGTTTTATTTTTTTTTGTTTTACTATTTTGTCGGCATCACCCTCTTGGAACTCTTTGCTAGAAAACTATAATAAGATTTATAAGAGTAATATATTCTGAGACTCTAATAAGTCAAGTTGTCTAGGGCTCTCAGCATTTTAGAATTTTGAATTTAGCAATTAGCACTGTACTTTCTATACCATTTCTGGCATTTCAACTTTCAAGATACATGAGTATAGCTACTATAGCAGGCCCTACCGCCCTAATAAACAAAACGCTAATGTTGTCACTATTTAGCCAGCCAACCCCACATAACTTCTCTCAGGTCGATGCGTCTGTGCCCGTGTGCTACTGTTTGACCATTGTTATTTTGAAAATGCGAATATATGCTGTGCGAAAGGGATTAAATCATTAAAAATAGGTACGCTTGGGCGTACATGTATCTGCGCTTATGGGCTTGGCTGATGGGCATGAATTATTTTCACTTGCACGTACTTTGACATGGGTTAAATAAAATTGTTCCATTCCCATTGTAATGTGTAGGATAAATACCGAGGACGAGGGATGTATTCTATATACAGCCCCGAGCATCCGAGGGCTGTATATCGCATACATCCTGATGTTCGAGGTATTTATCCGACTTATTTCATGATTGAGGAGGTTTGTCTTTTTTCCACCTTGGACAAACATTTTCCTACTTTTTTCTTCATTTCTTATCTAATTAGTGTTCATAGGGCTGTATGCTATATACATCCCGCGGGACATCAAAGAAAACCGAGTCAATTATGAAATAAGATATATGTGCCGGGTCAAACGTTTGGAGGTTATTGCTTCCCTGGTCCATCATTAACTAAAGAGAATGAATTCGTTGTTTTGTAAGAAGACGTTTTGTTTACTTGGACGTAATTAAGGTATAGTTTCAATTATAGTAAAAACCCGCTAACAAGAACCTTCCACTATAAGAACCTCATGCTGAAAATTAAGAATTTATTTATATAAGAATATATAAGAATATAAGAACCTATCCCAGGCTGATTTGGTAAAATGTAGGTTCTTGTTAGCGGGTTTTTACTGTAGATTGAAATAGATAATATTTCTTACATGCAAACAAGATGAAACGCGATTAATTTGTTCAATGTTTTTATGGTGATACTTTTAAAAAAAGTATAAATATCAAATAACAGGTAGTATTTACATTAATTTCTTAATTTAAATGTATATAAGGATATTTAACAGTTATACCATGAGCTCGAGTCGTATAAGAGCTCATAGCCAACGAGGCGCTTCGCCGAGTTTTGATTTCATGCAAAAATGAAACTGAAACACCTTCGGCAGTGAAACTAAATTACTTAGTTGGTTGTTTTTGAAAAAGAACATGCTTTTTACTACTCCAAATGCTTATCTAAATAAAAAAAGTCTCTTTACTGGTGATCTCCTACGAAATGTGTGTTGTAAGCTTGATTTTAACAGTGAGTTTCTTTGTTTGGCAACAAATTAATATAAACCCGCTAATTTAGTCGTGTTTCTGAAGTAAAAAGACGTAATTTTTAGGTGAATTTTACCATTTGACATGCTAAATTGTGTATTTGTTAATGTATTTTTACACAATGTTGTTTTTTTATACATTGGTTTGAGGGTGTTGATGTTTTTCTGTATAAAAATCCGTCAATTTCAACACTTTTCGGGTTAGAGGAAGAGTTAGAGGACATTTTGTCATTAAAATGTTCGTAAATATTATGTTTGCAGGTACATCTAACTATCTAAGCTGTTTATACATATTAGGTTACTGTATATTTATGACTGTAATCTATCGATGAAAACAATTTATAAGTGCACATAATATTGACTTGTGATTGGAGAAATAGGTTTTTAAAATATGTGTTTTAACTTGTGATTCAGAATACCAGACAGATTTTGATATACCAATTTCTGTAATTTTAAAATGGAAGATTTTGGAGTCCATCTTCTATATTTGTGCTATTATTTATCTTTGTCATTGCTTTCACGATTTTCGCAACAGGTGTACGAGATGGTCTTCCTCTTATTCTAACGAATTTTCTTAGTCAACACGTTTGAACAAAGATCTGAACCAGGCATTGGAAACACTACTCGAGTAGCCATATTTATAGGAGTTTCATTTGTTTTGCTGGTGATTTAAATACAATGTAGTCAATGGCATAATCAGGCTTTGTTATCCTACCAAGAGGCTCAATTTGTTTCAATTTTCCTCCATAGAGGCGGAGTTTGTTTCCTCCATAGAGACTGAGTTTATTCCCTCCGATTGTAGAGGCTTACGTTGCTTCCTTCGAAGAGACTTATTTTTCCTGCGAAGAGGCTTATTTAACTCGAGATTAACACTATTATTAATAGCTTAACACATGATTTATACATATTTTTTATCATCATTGGGGCGCCTTGGGACACTCTATGAAAACTGCGGTAAATCACACTTGCAATTTTATGATAATTCATTGTATACGTAAGAAAAATACTTACCGATTTATATAAAAAACAAACTGAAATTCGGAAAGTGCACCACAGAATAGCACCACAGATCACACGAGGTCGAGAGGTGACAAATGATCGGAAATTTCCATACACTATCCGGCTCTTCGTAGCCGTGCTCACTGTTTGATTGGTTCCGATTGTTGCTTGCTCGCTATGACGTCAGAAGTAGAAACAAGCTTCGCTATCACTTAATTGGCTCTGAAAAAATTATATTATTAACTTAACAACTTTTGCGCAGTACGTTGAGCATTTTTTTCGCTTGCTTGCATTTCCCGCGTTCTGATAGCACTTTAAAGAAAAATCGTAACTAATTTTCAACATGTTTTTAATGGCACATTTTATTATTTTCAAGAAAGTCTTCGTTCAAAACGAGGACTTTGGTATTTTATTTTTATCTGAGACCTTGTGACAGTTTGTAAATGTTAAATTTCTTCCAGTAATCAAAAAGGGGAATCCCATAATTAGTAAAGATACATGACATTTTTTATAAAGGTTTATGTGTAGTTATGGGAACCACATTGTGGTTTTGGTCGCGTATTATTGTGAAACGAGGGAGAATTTGAATGAAGAGCGCAATTAGCCTCCGGCTATGTTGCGTATGAAAGGCGACACGGAACACGCTGTTTGACATGCAGTGTAAAATTACTGTTTAGGAACCATGAAAAAACATCAGAAGAAGAATAAAGGATTTGTAACGTATAGTATAGTGCAATCATTCAGGATCTTAGGACACAACCCTGGACGCGTTTCGGCCTTCTATGGTGGTCTCATCAGCAGGGATTTGGGGTTGGGAGTCGATGTGATTTAATAACAAAATAATAAACACTATCAACACGGTAATAATTATAATAAAGGAGAGATAAAGTGAGTGCTTACCAAACTTGCTGTTTGTGTTTTTGAGTCCAACGCGTCACACCATCTTGGAATTGGTACATAAAAGGGACTCGTTGTCGATGTATGTTTCGGTTGTAGCCGTATAAGCCAAAATCGCGCTCCTCTATTGTGAGTCTTCGGGTGCGCAATGAGGGGCATTGCTTCATTCGTAATGAGCAATACAAATAGAATGACAGATTATCTATAGACTCACCTAAGAGCAATACAGGTCTTCTTTCCATGCTTGGCATACTTCGGCAAATATGCCTCCGCATCGAAATCCCTGTGTAAGGATTTTACACTAAACTTCGCATGAAGCTCCCGATCCGAGAGGATAGCACAAGCTTGGATTTTGAAGACAAATCGCAATAGATTTTTCGCAGTAACTCATCGTTATTACTCTTCAGAGCGCTCTGCACACGTTCTAAGACGTTTGTCGAAGCCACGACACAACAGTCAATCCTCAGTCAAAGCCCGCGTGTAATTGGTGTAATCGATCTCTGTTCATGCTGCAAGATGCTGCAAGATGCAGCTTCATGCGGTGGATTGCGGCCAAGATTTAGTTTCTAGCCAATCAAAATCTAGCCTGCGTTAAAAAAAATTACTTCCGACGTAATTGCATTTACTTCAGACGTAATTCCATTGGCTTTGACCAATCAGCGCTCATGATTCCGACGTATTTCGGCCATTTTGACGTGGATAAACGTGCCGGTCGGTGACCACTTCCCGCCATAGTTACCTCTTATACGGTTCTAGTACCAAGCTAAGCCGGCTTTGCAGGCTACGGGGCGATAGCGGCCACAGATCGCCACAGAATAACTTGCGGCGTCTGACTAGGACTCTAGAAATTATGAAATTATTCTCCGGCAAAGAATAAACCGTATCTTGCGAAATATGTTAAAAATTGCAAAATCAGAAGAAACCTTAAATTTTCGCATCTCAGATTTTTTACCTTAGGCCTGGTTTAGACGTCGAAGTTCCGTCGCATTTAATTCGTCGAATTTAATGCGACGCGTCGAATAAAATCAGTTTAGACGTTGCATTTCCGTGGGATAAAATTGGTCGCATTAAATGCGACGAATTAAATGCGACGGAACTTCGACGTCTAAACCAAGCCTTAGTCGCTTGACGTGTTTGACGTATATTATATCCGCCCCTGTTAACAACTTGGAACAAGCTTCGTTAATAAATTGTGTACATGTGCTATGTATGACTAACAAGCAGGGCCATTTTTTCAAAATATTCTTTGTTTTAATCAACATTCATAGTTATTCTTTACAAGTTAAAACATTCAAAGATAGGAGGAATTAAATTATGAAATAGAAATTATGGCTATTGTTGGAGTAGCATAGAACTTGTTGCCGCAGTACATGACTAGTTACAGCAGTATAGATCTTGTTACAGCAGTAAATAGCTAGTCACAACAGAATATAGGACTAGTCACAGCAGTGTCAATCTTGTTACAGCAGTATAAATCTAGTCACAACAGTATAGGACTAGTCACAGCAGTGTCGATCTTGTTACAGCAGTATAAATCTTGTCACAACAGTATAGGACTAGTCACAGCAGTGTCAATCTTGTTACAGCAGTATAAATCTAGTCACAACAGTATAGGACTAGTCACAGCAGTGTCAATCTTGTTACAGCAGTTTAAATCTAGTCACAACAGTATAGGACTAGTCACAGCAGTGTCGATCTTGTTACAGCAGTGTAAATCTAGTCACAAGAGTATAAGACTAGTCACAGCAGTGTTGATCTTGTTACAGCAGGATGTATAGACTTTCTCAAAGTCCTTTTCAAACATTTTTGACCTTTCGACATTTTTGACCTTTCGGTTCCTCGTTGAAAGGGACTTTTCCCACCTGCAGCGCGCCAAAATTCACCGGTCAATTTTTCGACCGGTGACGTAATTCGGATCCACAGTATCTAATATCCGTGATTTAACATTCTTTGGAAGTTGGAGTTGAACAACTCTTGAAAACGTTTTAGTAGGGGTAGAACCACTTTCCATTGCATGTACGACAACCCGAAACACGTCAAAACAGGGCGATGTACGTTTCAGCGATTTCCCGCCAGAATATTTAATTAGATTCAAAAACCTGCAAGCGAAACAAGTCCGTCTCTTTCCTCCCGCTTTTCCGCTCTCCCGCCTTTCCGCTCGCCGGCCTTTCCACCGGCCCGCAAAAACTAGCGCTAAGAGGCGGACTTGGAGCAAGTCTACAGGATGTAGGACTAGTAAAAGCAGGAGTGTAGAACTTGCTAAGACTAGTGACAGCAGTGTCAAAGCTGTTGCGGCGGTATTGAATAGCACAGTAGATGATTTTGTGTAACTGTATAGAAGTTGTTCCACTTGTATAATGCTTCTTACAGGAGTAGAAGACTTGTTAGTAGAATTTATAATAGTTGCAGCAGTATAGTTCCTGAAAATGGCATTAATTATTCCATACATCGCCCAAGTGAGAAAGAGAGCTGGTTTTTGCTGACACAGCAATTAATAGATCTGGGTTCATTTCCATTGAATGTCTTTAACTATGAAGCATAAAGCATTGCTTTGTCTTTTTATAAGTCATGGCCAGGGTACAGGTATTGCCATTGTTTATGATTGCTTCAGTTTTGCATTGGATAAATCCATTTTTATGTCCATTTTTATGTCCATTGGAGAATTTCTTATTTGTTGCCATTTGCTGCATACATCCGGTTACTCTATTACCAATGTTGGACTGCCAATTATCATTATTTTGTTGTTGAGATCTGCCAACATAATAGTGAAACAATACTGTTTGTAAAATGTGTATTAAAAACATTTAGACCACAATGATGAACACATGCATCAGTACAGACTACTATCAGGAATTCAATTAAAAAGTAAGACAAAAATGGCTAGTTATTATAAAAAACATTTGGGGGAAGAGGGGGGGGGGGGGTATCTTGGGAGTTAAATAATAATGAATGTGAGGTATCGCTCGTCTAGTATTAAAGTTAACAACTATTTTCTGCTCAGTGTCACCTTGTGATCGATGAATTGTTTTAGCAGCAGCTGGTCGCAAAGGAAACTGTTTTCTTACAACTTGGGCTATTCTGTCTCTACCTACAGCAAACTGAGTGGTAATTCGCTTTATTGGAGTCCAAGTATGTTCAATACCTTGTATGTAATGTTGCCTATATGCATGGTCAAACTGCACCCATATTATCCCTGATGGTTTGTTTCTTTGGTTTAATTGTCTTTTTTTAATGACATTACCAGCACCATTTGTCATGCCATCATCAGTCCTTACATTTATTGCTATTTCTGTCCTTTCACCCACTGCCAATTGAAGATTTGAAATGATTTGTTTTGTTTTTCTTGGATCATCTGGTATTTGACTCATAATTTTATCTCTAAGCTCAGCCGAGTTTGCTCCTATAACACTATCAACTGCTTTAATACAATATTTCTCACCAGTAGCTGCCTGATGGACTCTTTGATTAAACTGATTTACCTTGGTATTTTGAATGAACAGATGTGGTACATTCCTTTGATCATTTATGCTATTTTCTTCAATCAGTCTTTCCTTAATTTTTAAAATGTCATCATTAGTGTGGTTGCCTTCTCTCAGTCTGTTCAAAATTTCAGCAAACACTTTGCTCTCTTTCTGTCTCATAATGTCCTTGAGCTCAAACGTTGTGAAATAGAGTCGCCATAGATTATGAGCAAGAATAGCATATTCATAATCAAGATCTTTGAATATGTATCTATCCATCACAGGCTCCAGCTGAAATAAATCTCCAATTGCAATTATGCTTACACCTCCAACGACTTCTTTACTCCCTTAATATCTTTGAGTCTATTATTAAATTGAACATTAAACATTGTGCTCCCTACCATTGATATTTCATCAAGAAATATTAGTTTTACACCACCAAGTTGACTTCGTAAGGTGTTTAGTCTGCTTGAGTCAAGAGGTTTGTAATTTTTTAATGACTGACATGCTGGTACTGCAAGAGAACTGTGTATTGTATTGCCTTTGATATTAAAAGCAGCTTTACCAGTCGGGGCAAGCAATAGCACCTTTACTTGATGAAAGTCATCACCAGCTCTTGTATTGTAATATTTTATTGCTGCTTGATACAATGCTTTAGTCAGATGCGACTTTCTGACACCAGCTCCTCCACTGAGAAAACAGTGAAATGGCTTATCTGTTGTTTTAATCAGATGTAAAATATGAAGGAAGAACTCTTTTTGTTCTTTGTTCAATTTCTGTACCATTTGTCTGTAATCACGGTCCTCTAATTCATTTAATATAAGCTGTTCACTATTTGAGGCAGTAGAAGGGATTCCAATATCACTGGAAAGATATAATTTTCATTAAAATCAGGAGGTAGGTCTTGAGCACCCTCAGATTCATCTTGGCGCTCAATGTTCTGTGTTCCTTGAGCAATTAAGTCATAATTATCATCATTATCATCCATGTTACTTAATTGATTTTGAATTTCATTTAAGTCTTCACTGCATATAGCATACTGTTTCATTTGCTCATCTATTAAATGTTTTACTTGAAAGAAATATTCTTGATAGGAAGAACAATTACCAATCAAGTCAGTTTGTTCATTTCTCCATGCTGTAAACAGCATGATTAGTTCACGATAATGTTTCTCAGAATCTACTTCCTTATTAAAGCAAACACTTCGTATAATTCTAGCTTTTGATCAAGGACAAATTGAATATCCATATTTGCTCGCCATGCACGAAGGCAAGCAGGGTTATAATTATTTATTCTTAATTCATTTGGTTGCCTCCTTAAAAATATTGTTGGCGTATTTAGCCCTGATCGTATAGCAAGCAAATAATTTTTCTCAGTTACATCCAATTTTATTAACAGTTCATCAAATGTAATGTCTTCACCCTCTTTGAAATCATTCAAATGCTTTTTTATTGATTTCCACACATTTTTGTGCTTTTCACTGTTTTCCACATCAACATCTAAGGGATAAAAAAATTTTTGTCGACCGCATGGGCGGCTGTGGATAATTGAAACGACATTGTGCTTTAGATTTTTTTCTGCAAGTGTGAGAATGGTGATGGACTTGTCTGTTTACAAGTTTGTGTAATTCAGGGTTATCAGTTGGCCTTTTACAGCTAATTATTTTATCAATAAATTCTATAACTTCAATATCATTATCAACACCAAACATTGGAGCATCTTCTAACCATATTAACATATGAATATGAGGTTAGCCTCTTTGTTGATACTCGACTCTATAAAACCAATCCGCAATCTTGCCTAGAGGTGCCTGACTACTCATGAGAAAGTTTCGTAAAAACTGATTTACTTGATAGTCAAAATGTCTTGCACATGTAATAGGATCACTTTGAATTAATTTGCATTTCCCCTCCCAGTTAAGATTTTCTAACTCAGTGTCAGTGTATTCTTTGTTATTGACAAGTTTACTAAGTATTCGAAAAAGATGAACCCATTGTGTTTCTGCAGAAGAAAAACTGCAAAATAATGAGGCTGAGCCTAATTGTCTAATCATGGCAAATATATCTTTTTTAGCCTTTTCAAAATATGGAGGTGAGCCTCTTAATGCTCTCAGAAACTTAAACCCTTCATCGTGATGAATTAGCTTTTCTAATGCCCCTTTTTGTTTGAGCCGACCCGCTTTAATTGATCCATTGTTTCCTTGACATTTCCTCAAGGCAACTTGAGATTGCCCGAGTAAGATTTTCATTTGTAGTTTCTTTGTTTTAAAGAAAATATTCTCAACACACATAGCAGCTCTTCTGCCTGACCGTCTTAATTCAGATTTGCAAATTTCGCTATAATGAACATCTGTAATTCTGCTAGTATTGTCAGGTCGTTTTTCACCAAGGAAAATACCTGGATATGCCAATTCTTCAGAGTATTTATCTCTGAAAAATACTTAGGCCTACAGGTGCACTGCCCTCACCTGGTGCAACATTCAGAATCCTCTGACATTCACTGTCTGTCATGAAATCAGTTGCTGTTAACATGGTGTCTGTAACACGTGTTGGTGGCCTGACTCGAATCACTCGATAAATCACCCAACGAGTTGAAAACCTTTGAAAAAAACTGTGGCAGATCACACTCACAAGTTTACTACAAGTCGCGTTAAAGATACTTACCAGTTTTATCAGCAGTATCCCCTGTCTTCGAAAATAATGTGTTGCTCTTCGAGACTTCGACCAGCTTCGTACAATATGGCGTATAAAACCACACGATGTCACGATCGGATTAAAAATACTTGTTTCCACCGTTCAGACTGACAGCTCGTACGTTGACGCCAAAAAATTCTGAGCTTCGGTTGTCCCCGATTTAATGACAATTTGCATTATAGCAATGCATCATGGGAAAAATGGTAGCGCTTCACTTGCAGGTGAAATGGCCGCCACGAAGCGAGCATTTTGCTTGCGAGAAGAATGGATTCTTTTAAGCACAGTTTTTGTAGCGCAGGAGAATTTCGAAAAGGGCAATGTATTTGTGGGACTATAAAGAACGTTGTGTGCCAAAGACAGCGAAATCAGAGCAGAAATGGACGAGCAAATTGCTATAGAGCTATTGAAAGAGTGAAGAATATGCGAGTAAATACGTTCCAGAAGGGAGGTTCTCCCCGACGTTTTCAGGTGAGTAAGCTTAGTGAACATAGGACAGCTCATCGTTTTGCCTCACAGACATGTGTATGCTGTTGTTCTATCGCGATCTCGTATTTTCTGAATTACCAAGTGTTCTGTAATGATTTTTTCGTTTGTTGAAATTGACAACCTTTGGCGATGATGTCTGTCATTCGTTCGATTAAAGCATGTCCTCTGAAAACAATGTTTTTAAAGGGTCTTTACATTTTTTGACGCGAAAACAAACCGGTTTTATCGGCAATGGCTCTGGCACTTTGTAAAAACACCAAGAAGAAAGCACTTTTGCCTGGGTTTCTACTGTTGTTTTTCTATTCTGTTTCCTTTGTTGTGGTCGGTTCATATCCTGTCAAATAAACCAGTAGGTTCTAGAACTATTGTAGGCTGTAAATACATATTCATAACTATAAATTCGCTTAAAACGTTGAAAATTTACCGAGTTTTGTTGCTGTTTTGTAGGCAACAAGCTTTGTAAAACAGTGACTTGGAAATTTTAATTTTAGGCTAAACACTGTACGACATTCTTTAACTTATTAATTTCGAATTTTTCTCAGTGTTCTATTCATAGATAATATAGTAGATAGTATATTGTTTAAAATTTAGGTAGTTAATAGTTGATATTATCTTAACTTTTGCAAATTTTAGTAGTAGTTTTATAAAAAGAAACATGTTTATTTTTATCAATCACAAGGGGTTATGGCAATTTGCCAGTAGAGTTTCTTAGATTTTGTTGTTTACACAATAAGCGATGTTCATGTGGAGAGGGTGTATTTTAATGAACTTGAATGGAAAGAGAGTACCTTGCCACAACTAACTGCTTTTTATTTTGATTATTTAATGAATCTTGTTTAATTACAGTGCTGTAAAAATATTAACAAATAACAACTTGACTGTTAAAGAATCAAACTGTAATCCTATAAAATAATAGGAAACAAAATTGTTAAGTAAATGAACTTAGTTACTACAGTATTGATAAAATATGTTGTACCATATTAAAAATTCTTAACTGAAACAATGAATTCAGTACATACTGTATACTGTGTATTGTACTGCATGCAGTACTGCTTTAAGTACACAAATAATATTATGGCTGGTAACCTTTCATTTAATTACACCAATTGTGATGTGTATAATATAACATATCATGATGATAAAGAATTGTTTCCACAATTACTTATTTGTCTGAGACATTCACTCTTCTGGTTCTTGGATCAATGGTCTGCAGAACAAAGTAAGATAAGAGCAGATAACCCAAATCTTGTTCAGGTCTGCAGCCATTGAAATAGGTAAGTTATGTTGAAGAATGCGAAAGTTCTTTATTCTCTGAATGGCTCGTTCAACATGGATTCGATGTTTGGCAATCCTTCTTGTTTTTACTTCATCCTCTTCAGAAAATTGTTTCTGTTCACCAAGGAAGGGAGGTAGGTTTAATGACACATCAGCTGGTAAGTCATCCTCAATTCCAAACCCTCTATCTGCCATTATCTCATCACCTGGTTCCAGTAACTTCAGAACTCCACAGTCATTTGTCAGTTGCTTATCTGATGTGTTTCCTGCATAAAGTTCTGAGACAGATGTTAACTCACCTCTGGGAGAAATACCAACCAGACCTTTGCCAGTGTTATGGTGTTTATATGTTGAAAAAGTAGCACGGTTTGCTAAGTCCCTTTCCAACAAACCCAATCTAAGTTTTGAAAGACACAAGAATAGCTCTTCCTCTGGGGGTAGCAACCGCTTTGGTCCACACTTCTGCCGTGTTATGATTTGTGTTGTACTGTTGCAAGATCCAATGTATTGTAATCTTTCACAAGTAGGACAAAGATAATCATAAAATGCTTAAATGTACTGTAATTACAAAACCCAGTGTAGAACTCAAAATCACTATCACTGCTTTTAAACCGATGTACAGAGAAAGTATGTTGCTGAACCTTTTCTTTAAGATGGGAAATTTCCACTTCTTGCTCTTTCTTATTTTGTTCCAAAGTCTTAACCAAATGTTCAAGTTCTGAGATCTTATGATGCATGTCTTCCAATGGTGTGGTTTCTTCTTTCATCTGACTGCGGGTGGTGTCCTGCTTTGTGTTAGCTCTATCTCTACATTTGGATGTTCGTCTAGGTTTGGTTGGTGTAGGCAATATAAGTTTGCTTACAATGGTTGGAATGTTATGAAGACAAGTCTTCTTCCCACCTTCGAAATGTCTAGAACAAACTTTGTGATATTTATTTGGAGCAAAGTTAGCTCTACCAACCCAATGCAACCACATCTTTCTCAGCTTTATGTCAGTTGGAAATTGGTAAAATGAAAGTTGTGGATTTCGTTTTGTGTTGCTATCACATGTAGGAATACAGCAAGATGTTCCACCTCCTTTTCTCTTCCTTTCTGAAGACGTAGTTCCTTTGACTCCTAAAGTTGTCAATTCTTTGTCTGACTCCATTGAAGTACACGGTTCATTATCCATTTTATAAATTAATATTAAAACCTATTTCCTATTTACAATTATATATGAGTTATTAATATGCTTTTTTATAATTATAGAATTTACTGTTTACAGATTTATGTGCAGTGCCTACCTAAAAATTTTAATATTAACTATCAAGATTTATAAAACTACTACTAAAATTTGCAAAAGTTAAGATTATATCAACTATTAACTATCTAAATTTTAAACAATATACTATCTACTATATTATCTATGAATAGAACACTGAGAAAAATTCGAAATTAATAAGTTAAAGAATGTCGTACAGTGTTTAGCCTAAAATTAAAATTTCCAAGTCACTGTTTTACAAAGCTTGTAACCTGAATGTCAGGCCTTTATTTGTTCCCGCCTTCCGCTAAACCCGTCAGCGCGGGCAGAGGTGCGGGCGAGCGAGAAGGCGAGAAAAACAAAGGCCTGAGGAAACTCTTAACAAAACTGTGGGGACTCCGTCCATCTCATGGACGGGAGCTCTGATTGGCCGACTAATTGTAGTTAGGATTTTGATTGGTTCATTCAGATAAACAACTTGCCTGAAGGTGCACCGTCAAGGTGCACACCGTGACAAGGTCATCGCCATTTCTCGAATGTGTTTATCGTGTACGTTTCTGTGACCTGCAATTCATTCATTTAATCATTTATCATGTCGGAAAATCAAACCATAGAAGGATTTTTCGAAAACCGCTTTGTTAAATTTATTGACACATTTCGCCTTTCGGCTATGAGTCTTTGAAACCAGAACAAACGACGTGCATTCGAAAGCTCGCTGTTGACAGCCAAGATCTCGTTGCTGTTTTGCCCACTGGTTTTGGTAAAAATCTGATATATCAGATATTGCCATTTGTGTTCTCTGAACTTCATCGACTTCAACATGGCACGGTGAGGAATTTCGTTGTAGCAGGTGGAGACCTTGCGAAAAGCAGTCTACTTGGGTCCTTCGTTCGATGATCAGGGACGATGGCTACTGAAGGCGAAGCCGATGCGAAAGTCCAAGTTGTTTATGGCAGTGCTGAACAATGGTTGTCAGAAATTAAAGTGGACCCGTAAGTTACAAAACGGGAATCTCGGAACAGTTAGTCACTATGTGGATGACTGAGTTTATACGGTTGAGACGTATCAATATATTAAATGGCCTACCTGCATTCAAAAATTTCAATTCTAAAACTGTATAAAATAATTCCCAAACTGTTGCGTTTGTTTTTAATATAAAACATCAATATCCAGTCGATCCTTTTCTCCAACGTTCTAGCCTGTGCTTATATACTGCTACAAAATTATATATTTTATTAATTTAGTCGAAACTATATATCAAGGCGGCTATCAAATCGTGTTTATCTTTTATTAACTCTCAAATTGTCAAATTTCTCGGTTTCTTATCGTATTTTCCAATTCTTCGACTTCTTCTCTAGATCGGGCCTTCAATTCGGGCTCGTGTATTTATTGCAAGTCTACCCGCTGGACTAGTGTGGACTAAAACCAGACGCGGAGAAAGACTATATATTTCTGTGGGATGAAATCAAAACATACGCTTTGTTCTTTTGACAACTCATATCAATCATACTCGTTCATGTTTAAAAATAGCCAAGTGGGCGGAAGACAGTTTTGTTAAGAGTTTCCTCAGGCCTTTGTTTTTCTCGCCTTCTCGCTCGCCCGCACCTCAGTCCGCGCTGCCGGGTTTAGCGGAAGGCGGGAACAAATAAAGGCCTGACATTCAGGTTACAAAGCTTGTTGCCTACAAAACAGCAACAAAACTCGGTAAATTTTCAACGTTTTAAGCGAATTTATAGTTATGAATATGTATTTACAGCCTACAATAGTTCTAGAACCTACTGGTTTATTTGACAGGATATGAACCGACCACAACAAAGGAAACAGAATGGGCTATTCCATTTAATACCCGTACCCCCCTATCGAGGACAAGGGTTTATCTATACCCCTGAAGAATTCCTATCTTACAATAGCCCCCCTGAGGAATTCGATTTTTACAACAGCTACCCCTGAAGAATTCCTGTCTTACAGCTATTACCCCTGAAGAAATTGATTGTTACCCCTGAAGAATTCAATTTTTTTCACTCGACCCCTGAAGAATTCCTAGTCAAACAGTCCCTACCCCTGAAGAATTCCAAGGCAAAATAGCCCTTACCCCTGAAAAATTCCAGTGTCCTCGATAGGGGGGGTACGGGTATTAAATGGAATAGCCCAATAGAAAAACAACAGTAGAAACCCAGGCAAAAGTGCTTTCTTCTTGGTGTTTTTACAAAGTGCCAGAGCCATTGCCGATAAAACCGGTTTGTTTTCGCGTCAAAAAATGTAAAGACCCTTTTAAAAACATTGTTTTCAGAGGACATGCTTTAATCGAACGAATGACAGACATCATCGCCAAAGGTTGTCAATTTCAACAAACGAAAAAATCATTACAGAACACTTGGTAATTCAGAAAATACGAGATCGCGATAGAACAACAGCATACACATGTCTGTGAGGCAAAACGATGAGCTGTCCTATATTCACTAAGCTTACTCACCTGAAAACGTCGGGGAGAACCTCCCTTCTGGAACGTATTTACTCGCATATTCTTCACTCTTTCAATAGCTCTATAGCAATTTTCTCGTCCATTTCTGCTCTGATTTCACTGTCTTTGGCACACAACGTTCTTTATAGTCCCACAAATACATTACCCTTTTCGAAATTCTCCTGCGCTACAAAAAATGTGCTTAAAAGAATCCATTCTTCTCACAAGCAAAATGCTCGCTTCGTGGCGGCCATTTCGCCTGCAAGTGAAGCGCTACCATTTTTCCCATGATGCATTGCTATAATGCAAATTGTCCATTGTCGCGCATTGGTTAGATACAAAAATTTGGAAAAGGAGGGTAACTTATGTATACTATGACAGTATGACAGTTATGACAGTATGACCAGTGCTTCATCGCTGTTTAACGTGCTACTGAAGTTAGATTTTATGCCTTTTTCAGCTCTTTGTGCAGTGATAAAAATTCCTTAAAATAATCCCTGCACAAACGTGCACAAAAACACAGAACAAATACTTTAGCCTTTTTCCATACTATTTCTAGGGACTATGATAGAAGTATGCAGTATTTTGACTATTACTTTTAATTTTTTATTAAAGGCACAGAGTCGTGTATTAAATTACCGCTTAATTAATAGTTTCGTGCGAGACAAAAATTATATTTGTGTGCAAAGAAAAGGAATAATATTCATAAAACCTTAAAATAGTAAGTCATTAGTGTATTTTTTTTACAGGCTATTTAGTCCAAGTTTTGACGTGTGCTATATTCGCGATAACTTTAATCATGTGAACTTGAATTTGTCCACGAAGTTTTTCAAGTTTTCGTCATGGTGACAGTACTGTGCCTTTAATTTGTGGGGGAGGAGAGGGAGGGCATGTGCGTCAACCCTGGGGGATGGGGGAATGGGGGATCAATCAGATGGGATGCCTATTTAATAGCCTGTTTTCACAGGCTACTATTGAAGTACACATTTTCGAAAAAGTTGCCGAAACTTGTTTCAAAAAGTAGAACAGTGTTCTATTAGAACAGAAACAAAGTTTCAGTAACAACGTTTTCCTGATTAAAACAAGAAAAACTTTGTGTTTCAGAAACAAAGTTTCGGAAAATTTTCAACATACACTGACAAGAAACGTTTGTTTCTGAAACCGTGTTTCGGTAACTTGTTTCGGAAATTTTTACTAGTCTATGCCTGGCTTTAGATTTTTCAAATTTTCCGGGCGAGCATGGAACTAGCCAACTTCCATGGCACGTTTCAAGGTCTTTGGTTTTGGGAAATATCTTTCTAGATTTGTTTTGAAACGATATGTCTATCGTTGTGAACTAGCTCAGAATTAACGACGCTTAAGAGATTTCGCAAATAGGTTGGTATGTTTGCTACTACTTGCATTAATTTCTAGTATCTTCCTGTATACGTTATATTGTTTTTTAATATTCTGTATTAAATGGCGTGTTTGATGTTTTGATCCAGGACTCGAAGCCACAGGAAGTGAACATCGAAGACGATGGCATTCGGTAAGTTGAGGAAGTACTAAAACTCAAATACTTTCAATTTTAATTTAAGCCTTAACCAATATTGTAAAGTCTACTTTATAAAATATAACTCCTCAACACCTTCATCTTGGATACTGGGTACATATTGAGGCTAGGATGTCTGAGGGTTCTCCCTTAATTGATGAGTACTAGAAATACATAAACGCAACAACCCCTCGCCCGCTTTATATGCATTTTTAACACAACAACCCCCTGGAAAATATCCCAGAAAAATAATTAGCAAAGTTCATCTGTTGTCATGCATTGACAGACCGAAAGGCGAAAGAACATGCATAGTCAATATTAAAAATAAACCGAGATGAACTAAATGACAAATTCTCATTCAAAAACAGATATAAATAGTGGCCAAGAAAGGACACAATGCCAACGACCTAGCGTCCAAAGACAATGCTAGACAAGATATTATTTATATTGATTTTCATTTTCAAGATTTCTTTCGTTTTAACTCAGCTAAACTGGTAAATACGAATCTCCTATACCGTTATTAAACTTTCTTCTGCTCATATCACCACAAACACTGCCAATTCAGTCTACTCTTTTCGGATTGTTTTTCTCGTTCGCGGTTTCTTACTTTTTTCGTTGTTGACAAATAAATATGACAAGGCATCATTCAGTTCTCCTCATGATCTAAAAAGCCGTTTGTTTCAAAATTTCTTCATCGTTCTCTCTCGAGTTAAGTAGAATATACCAGAGTAGAATTCCTTACCAGCTTTGAACAATTTCAGGACACATCCTTGTTCTTTCATTTCGGTCGGCATCGTTTTCGGCTGTCTTTATTGTATACATTTTTAGGCTTTTTTCAGTGGTTTTAAGTCATGTTTATTGTTGCCTCTACTCTGCTGTCTCTATTGCTGTCACATCTCTTCTTAGCCTTCTTTCTTTGGTCTTTTTCCATAGTAATGTTAATGTATATATATATTTTAGCTGAAACCATTTTTTCTGGGAAAGATTTCTTTCGTCATGATCGTGATCGCTGAAAAACTGTATTTCGCAATCCAACCGAACTTATAATGATTATAATTTGCTGACGTAAATTTAAATAACTTGAATAATTTAACAGGTTAGTTACCAGTACCCTTCTATCCGAACTGCGCAAGTTGTGGATTTTATAATATATATATATAGGCCCATGCGCACTTCACGCTATCTGAATGTATTTCACCGATGCTGTCCCACATGCGGTTGTCACCGACGATCGCATGTGTATAAGTAATTGATGAAATTCATTCAGATTGTTCCAAGCTACACTGATGAGCTGTTGTACAGCGAAACACCGTGTCTGTAGATTGAACTATATATATATATATATATATATATATATATATATATTATGCGTGTAGGGCTCGGGGAAAATCATCTGGCATTAGCCAGAGTAAAAAAGAATTATGAATGGCCTTTTTGGCTGGCTTAGGCAAGAATGGGTAAGAACGAAGCATAGATATCAGGGGCGCAACTAGGAATTTTCTAGGACAGGGATCCATGAGTGTTATTAGGGT
Organism: Paragorgia papillata; assembly: GCA_035771165.1. Lineage (NCBI taxonomy): Eukaryota > Metazoa > Cnidaria > Anthozoa > Scleralcyonacea > Coralliidae > Paragorgia > Paragorgia papillata. The sequence continues at coordinate 1,134,224 of JAWNZC010000452.1, read as the reverse complement.
GAAGCTACATTAGGCGTCCGCATTTTTATAGGGGTGCATCTTTAACGGCATTTCCAGTGCATTCTGACAGCACTTTTGAGCTAGTCTTTGGGAAAAGGGCAGGGGCCGCAACCCTCTTGACCCCCCCCCCCCCTAGTTGCACCCCAGAGATATGGGTAGATACATATTTTATGTGGATACATGGATATGCAGTGGTAGTGGCAGAAATTCACTTTTTCAGGTCAAGGGGCAAATTAAGCCTCATAAATATCCGACAAATGTACGAAGAGCATTGGATAGTGTCTGTTTTTTGCCCTTGTGTTGACTTAATTCTGACAAATTGAATATTTTGACATGAAGGCAGCGATGGGGGGTGACTGGCCCACCCCCAATTTCCACAACTGTGCAGTGGGAATTGTTTAACAATGAGGCATAGATATATTAGGTAGAAATATTTTTAAGTGGATATGCAGATCTATGTGGATACACAGTTTGCTTGGTGGGTCTATGATTGCAGAAAATCTTTTGACCATGTATCCAGCTAGACTGTGGCTATGTGGTCAGGAGATGACGAGTAGACTGGTCAGTGGTGTAGTGTGATAATTTTCAGTGGGGGATGTAGTATCTAACTAATACTATTATACAATTTTGTAATATTCTGTAAATAGTTACCGTAATATGTATTATATGTATTTTAGTATATATGTATTTTTATATTTATGTTATGTTATGTATACACAGCCCTTTGAAAACCAGCTTGCGCTGAAAGGCTACTGTGTCAAAATAATTTTAATTAAAGATTAAAGATCTTGCTATAACTAATGAATATCCCCTAATACTTCCAATAATTTTCACATATCTCCTGCATGACGACTAATTTCAATACCACTGAAACGTTTAATACCAACAGGTCTATGATTTTCCCACAAATTTCTTGCTTTACCATCAGGTTAAGCGAAAAGTGTGTGGGGTGACACTTCCCCCCTGGCCCACACATCCCCACATGCTACACTTGTTGGGAGTGGTATTGTGCTATTTAGCCTTTAAATTGATTGGGGTTTGTTTTGAAACTGTAGCTATTTATATTTGTATTGGTATGACTTGAAGTATGTAAATGTTTATCTGACTATAAAGGTTTTGAAATCAGTTTTGGTCATTGAACTTTGTAAAGTTTTCACAGTTTTTAGAAGCTACTGTATACAAGTAAAGAATGCTTAGAAATACAATGGTAAGAATATTTCCACGAGGTGAGGAGATGCAAGGGCAGCGGAGCCTTTTTTAATGGGGGGATATCAACTTGTATGTTGTAGTAGGGTAGGGGGCATCATCTTCTGGAAATTTTTTGAAATTTGAGTGTCTTAAATGACATCCTTCGCATTCTGACAACACTTTGAGAAAATTTTAAAAGTCTTAAAACATCTTTTTATTAAATGGCACGTTTTATCATTTTTAACAAACATTATGTTCAAATTGTAGACGGTAGACTTTGGATTTTGTATATTGATTTGTGACCACCTAGAAGAAAATAAACATTAACCCCCAAATTTCAAAAGATGTATTGTAAGATCAAAGCCTGTTCACAGTTACCAATGAAAGCAAAGGAGAATGCGTACTGGGCCCCTTGCCCCCCCCCCCAGCTCCGCACCCTTTGAGAGGTGGAATCAATGTTTCATTCAACTCGGTGACAATCGCGGCAAGTTGCAGAGTCGGACTGGCCCTATGTGCCATTGTGCCAATGGCACATGCGCCCCCTTAGGATGCCGTTACTGCGCCCCTTTCCCGTTGTATAATATTATATTTGATATGTAGTGCAATTCCTATTTCAAAACCCGATTTTGGATTTATAGTCGTTTTACGTTTTAATCAGTACGGTACAGCTAATAGTATATTACGATTAAATAATATTTTAGTACGCTTCACGCAGCAGACAGCCTGACATGAAGTAGTCACCTAATTAATGGTTGACATCTCCTCATGATGTATGCCTTGCATGTTATGGTGTATTCCTATATAAAATGAGTATATTTGAATATTTTGTTTGGTATTTTATATTCTTCAAAACTCTTTCAAACCCCCCTCAAAATGCAGGAAATTCTATTTCAGAGACTCTAAAATTCAAAATTTTCCGGGGGAGCATGCCCCCGCGGACCCCCCTAGAAGTTGATCGCGCCTTCGGCGCTCCTTAGTCCGACTCTGGCAAGTTGAATGGAACATTTAAATTTTTACTGAAACAAAATATTCTTACCATTGCACGAATGAAAACACTAATTATATATTTGTTTTATATAACACTAAAATAGACCCCAGTTATTGATTTAGAAAGTTTGGAATGTTTTGCAGGGTTTTGGCGTGAGTGGATTAAATTCACCGAGCTGTGCAATGGAACAAAACTTTTGCATGGTGAAGCATCCGAAATAAAGAGAAAAACTGGGTAAAAAGCGAAATGTATTTGCAATTACCATAATCAGCTATTTCAGCGTCTGGATCATGTTTTCAAACATCATTGGCCATAGAAAGCTGCTTAGTGTGTGTATGTGAAGCTCTAAAAAGGAAAAGTACTGCCTTTTCATCGGGAATATTTTCGATTTATGTTAAGAGCTCGTGGACTTTTTGCCGCATAATCGATAGTCTTTTTTTAGCAAGTGAGTTTACAGGCAAGAATATAACTTTAAAAACAATTTTATTGCGTTAAGTCGCTTTTAAGACGTATTCTGGTCAAACCTTTTCGCCCTATTTTTATCAGTGCAAATCATCATGTTTCTTTTTCTACTAATTAAGCATTCGTTAAACTTCCCTCTTTGTTGATAAGGCTCTCACGGTTTCTGTATAACCTGGCTTCTGACAGACAATTAAAGTCCGGTTATACATGACTACTTTACTTATAAAGCATTATAATGTCCGTAATAACGAAAAAAACGAAGAGCGAGAAGTGGACACCGATCGCACACTACGAGGAAGCTCGCGAAAGTCAAATAACTCTCGGTAAACTGTTCGACAGAGCCACAGGTGACGATCGCCTTAGCCCAGTTGAAGCATAGCCACTGGAAAGGGAGAGGGCTGTGAAACTCTCCGCTCTGAAACAATAGAACTTCCGGTTTGATGTTGAAAATTGCTCGCCTGAGCGTCACGTGATCTTGAACCGGCATGGCCAGTGTGTTCTTTCATATGGCTTACATTAGATTCAGAGGAGACACGAAGCTCTTCCCACAATGCATTGCGCTTGAACCATATTATCAATTTCGCACTGGAATTGCTTAACTTCATTATGAGCTTTCGAGGAGTGAACGTGATTTGAAAAATAGCGTCCTTCATTCGTCTCAGGCTCCTTTAGGACCTTCTAGCTGTTACTCAACCCCCCGTGTAATACGTCATAACCGATAGCTCTCCGACTAATTTCCGAAGATCGTCATTATCAAAAGATGCTCGACTTATTATAAGTAATAGGAACCAAATTTCATTTATGCACTTTACCTTACTGATCGACAGTCAGCAGTTGTGGGGCATTATTCAAACAGAATTAGTCATCCTAGAATCATTGCGTGCTAACCCTTGTTTATAAGTGAAGAATTCGTGAGAAGATAGAATTAATGAGGAATCACTTTAAGCCGTATATAAGAAGAACTTAAGATAGTGTGAGGAATCAATTCTAAAAGCCGTCAGCTAAGGGGTTTGAAACGTATTAACACTGGCACATAGCAACGTAAAGCTTGTATGTGAATATTATATTAGATATTTGGTTCGCTTTTGTGGTGTTTATACGTTTAAGAACTGTGCAAAGTTCATCAAGGTTCGCTTTGGATGATAACTCTTAGCGAGTTGTTAATCTAAATATATTTTATTGCCGGAGTCTACTTCGGAATATAACAGAGCTTGGTTAAATAATTCGATGCTATGGTTTGGTAGTTTATAAAAAAGTCAGACTCGTACGTGTAGAACACAAAGGAGAAAAGATTCTAATGGAATCTCATTAAATGTTACTAATGAGCAAAACACCACGGATTTGCATATATGGTAGAATATTTAATTGTTTTGGTGGGTTAAAGGAGGATAATAAGGGGCATGAGGAGGTATTAATGCGTGAGCATGTTCGGGCGAGAAGGTCATTAGCAGTGCTACCATAGCGAAACCGCGTTGCCGGCTCTGAGCCGCTCCGAGCCCTCGGCTCTTGGCTCCGAGCGACTCCGAGCCCTCGGCTCTTGGCTCCGAGCAGCTCCGAGTCCTATAGGAGGAGGAGAAAGAGGAGGAGGAGAAAGAGGAGGAGGATAAGGATGAGGAGGAGAAAGAGGAGAAAGAGGAGGAGGAGGAGGAGGAGAAAGAGGAGGAGGAGGAGGAGAAAGAGGAGGAGGAGAAAGAGGAGGAGGAGGAGAAAGAGGAGGAGGACGGAAAAAAGGAGGAGGAGAAGTAGGAGGAAGACGAGGAGGAGGAGGAGAAAGTGGAGGAGAAAGAGGAGGAGGAGGAGGAGAGAGAGGAGGAGGAGGAGGAGAAAGAGGAGGAGGAGAACGGGGTGTTTGGGGGTTAATCACCCCTGGGATACCCCAATCACCCCTGGGGTAACCCCAAACACCCAAGGGGTAACCTCCAAACACCTCCGTTCTCCTCCTCCTCTTTCTCCTCCTCCTCCTCCTCTTTCTCCTCTTTCTCCTCCTCCTCCTCCTCCTCCTCTTTCTCCTCTTTCTCCTCCTCCCTCTTCTCCTCCTCCTCTTTCTCCTCCTCCTCTTTCTCCTCCTCTTATAGGACTCGGAGCTGCTCGGAGCCAAGTATTACATGCGTCGTCTATGAGTGGGTTTGTAAGAAGTTGTACTAATCTAATAAAGGTTAAATTGGTCTACTCAAGTTGCTAATATCCAAAGTGAGTATCAACTATCAAGCTACTAATCCACGACACCAAGAGCCGACGGCTCGGAGTCGCTCGGAGCCAAGAGCCGAGGGCTCGGAGCCGCTCAGAGCCGGCAACGCGGTTTCGCTATGGTAACACTGCTAATGACCTTCTCGCCCGAACATGCCCACGCATTAATACCTCCTCATGCCCCTTATTATCCTCCTTTAACACACCAAAACAATTAAATATTCTACCATATATGCAAATCCGTGGTGTTTTGCCATTAGTAACATTTAAGGAGATTCTAATGGCTTTTCTCCTTTGTATTCTACACGTCGGTACGAGTCTGATTTTTTTATAAACTGCCAAACCATAGCAATGAATTATTTAACCAAGCTCTGTAATATTCCAAAGTAGACTCCGACAATAAAATATATTTAGATTAACAACTCGCTAAGAATTACCATCCAAAGCGAAACTTGATGAACTTTGCACAGTTCTTAAACGTATAAACACCACAAAAGCGAACCAAATATCTAATATAATATTCACATAAAAGCTTTACGTTGCTATGTGCCAGTGTTAATACGTTTCAAACCCCTTAGCTGATGGCTTTTAGAATTGATTCCTCACACTATCTTAAGTTCTTCTTATATACGGCTTAAAGTGATTCCTCATTCTATCTTCTCACGAATTCTTCACTTATAAACAAGGGTTAGCACGCAATGATTCTAGGATGACTTATCTGTTTGAATAATGCCCCGCAACTGCGGACTGTCGATCAATAAGGTAAAGTGCATAAATGAAATTTGGTTCATATTACTTATAATAAGTCGAGCATCTTTTGATAATGACGATCTTCGGGAATTAGTCGGAGAGCAATCCGTTATGACGTATTCGCAGGGGGTTGAGTAACAGCTTGGGTTTGGGGGTTGGATAAAAATTAGGGTTTAGAGGGTCCCAAAGGAGCCTGAAAATGAATAAATAATAAGTTGAATATTTAATGAGGCGGCATCCCTTTGGTCTCCATAGTGGGGGGTATCACTACTTACGCTTTCTGTTACTAAGTGTGATATTTGCATTTTTATCCTCAGTGCACGTACAGGAGACAAAAGAGAAAGTCATTAGGGGTCATTAAGAGGATTAAGCGCTTGGGCAAGTCTGGGCGAGAAGGTCATTAGCATTGTTACCATAGCGAAACCGCGTCGCGGCCTTCATTCGTCTCAGGCTCCTTTGAGACCTCCTAACCCTAACTTCCCCCCCAACCCTAGCTGTTACTCAACCCCCCGTGTAATACGTCATAACCGATAGCTCTCCGACTAATTTCCGAAGATCGTCATTATAAAAACATGCTATATATATATATATATATATATATATATATATATATATATATATATATATATATATATATATATATATATATAAAACACAGACACGCGTACATGTAATACAGAATTTAAAATATTTTATTGAGAAATATATCTTTACACAAAAAACTCTTGATTATTTAGTGATCTATCGGTAACGCTAGCATATGGGCATACAGTACATCTTATAATCCGAAGGCATCGATCATGAGCCTTGAATTCTGTACATTCTGTACCACAAACATTACATATCAGATTTCGATTAACGCATTTGTTAAAGTATTCCCACAAACACTTAGGACACTCAATTACATGTGTAAAATTAACAGGATTCTGACAACGTTCGCAATGAACAGGTTCGTCAATAATAGAATTTTCTGATTCTATTTCGGTGTAATCCTTATCGTTTTCTGAATCTTCTTCGGAGGAAGTTTCTTCGTTTTCGCTCTCTGATTCTGTTTCTTCTTCTGCCTGCGCCAACATTATTAGTACTCGAACATTTTCGATAAGGTTTTTGTCAATGTTAATGTCGGCGAGTCCTTTTACAAATACGTTTAGACCAGCTGGTTCGGGAATTCCTGAGAAGTAAGGTGATACACAGTATTCTACCAATTCGGCTATTTTTGTGTTTGGTATAGTTCTTCCTTGATACACAATTTCTCCTTTGGGATTCCATGTTAAGTTGACATAGGATGTGAGTAAACTATTCAGCAAAGAGGATGCTTTCGCTTCATCGACTCCGTAGTCAAAGTGTGACAGTTTTTCTTTAACACGAAAATCGTCATGTAACCTTTCTCCCATAGTGTTCAGGGTTCGAATGATGGTCTTTAAAAAATATCGTTCTTTTTATATTAGTTCTGCGAGTCCTTCTAAAACTGGACCAAGTAGGAGATCAAGAAATCCTTCACCTTCTTGAACCAGTATCTCTTTTTTTTTCATAAAACTACTTCGGGGACTAGCCAAAGTTGATATGTCGTCGCTATAAGGCCTTCAAGCAAAGCAGGTGATGATTGATATTGCATTGACCAAAAGTTCAACATACAATCACAAATACATCTAATTTCTCAGGGCTACCAGTCTCCAACAGTGCTCGTTGTTGAATAGGTTCACTTGTACATAAAAGTTCAAGAAACGGTTTGTGCTTTTTGATCAACATCTCTATTTGACAGTCAGTGTCTAAATGAGGAAAACGCTACCAAAACACATATTTTAAGAGGGGGTAGGAGCAGGAGGAGAAAGAGGAAGAGGAGGAGAAAGAGGAGGAGAAAGAGGAGGAGGAGGAGGAGAAAGAGGAGGGAGGAGAAAGAGGAGGAGAAGAAAGAGGAATAGGAAGAGGAGGAAGAGGAGGAGAAAGAGGAGGAAGAGGAGAAAGAGGAGGAGGAGGAGGAGAAAGAGGAGGAGGAGGTGAAAGAGGAAGATAAGGAGAAAGAGGAGGAGGAGGAGAAAGAGGAGATGAAGCTGACACGAGAGATAAAGCTAGAAACTGATGATCTTCCGTGGAGTTTCCCTGCAACACTTAAAACCTATTTTGTAACACCGCTTTCAACATACAATCACAAATACATCTAATTTGCTCAGGGCTACCAGTCTCCAACAGAGCTCGTTGTTGAATAGGTTCACTTGTACATAAAAGTTCAAGAAACGGTTTGTGCTTTTTAATCAACATCTCTATTTGACAGTCAGTGTCTAAATGAGGAATACGCTACCAAAACACATATTTTAAGAGGGGGTAGGAGGATGAGGAGAAAGAGGAGGAGGAGGAGAAAGAGGACGAGAAAGAGGACGAGAAAGAGGAGGAGGAGGAGGAGAAAGAGGAGGAGGAGAATGAGGAGGAGGAGGAGAAAGAGGAGGAGAAAGAGGAGGAGGAAGAAGAGGAGGAGGAAGAGGAGGAGAAAGAGGAGGAAGAGGAGAAAGAGGAGGAGAAAAAGGAGGAGAAAGAGGAAGAGGAGGAGGAGAAAGGGGAGGAGGAGAAAGAGGAGGAAGAGGAGAAAGAGGAGGGGGAGGAGGAGAAAGAGGAGGAGGAGGAGAAAGAGGAAGAGCAGGAGAAAGAGGAGGAGGAGGAGAAAGAGGAGATGAAGCTGACATGAGAGATAAAGCAAGAAACTGATGATCTTCCCTGGAGTTTCCTTACAACAAACACCTAAAACCTATTTTGTAACACCGCCTCCAAAAGTTGAACAACCTACGCTTAAACATAATTTCTTTCATAACTGGGAAAGCTCTTCGGATTGGAAAGAAAGCGACTTGGCAAAGATGACCCCAGATGATAGAGAAGAGTATGAACATCATCTATTGATGACTAGATCAAAATATTTACCCATGACGAGAGAAGATGTATCACATTTATCACCAGAAGACAAGAAAGACTATCACGCTACTTTTAAAATAAAAACACCTAAATATAATCTAAGAAGCAGACCTTACTAAAACCTTTTATTTGTATATGTTCGAAAGAAAATCGAAAGAAATATTTTAAGCTAATGCTTTTGCGTGTGTGTATGTTTATTTGCTCCTCCTCCTTTCTCCTCCTCCTCTTCCTCTTTCTCCTCCTCCTCTTTCTCCTCCTCCTCCTCCTCTTTCTCCTCCTCCTCCTCTTTCTCCTTCTCCTCCTCTTTCTCCTCCTCCTCCTCCTCTTTCTCCTCCTCCTCTTTCTCCTCCTCCTCCTCTTTCTCCTCCTCCTCCTCTTTCTCCTCCTCCTCCTCTTTCTCCTCCTCCTCCTCCTCCTCCTCCTCTTTCTACTCCTCTTTCTCCTCCTCCTCCTCTTTCTCCTCCTCCTCCTCCTCTTTCTCCTCCTCCTCCTCTTTCTCCTCCTCCTCCTCTTTCTCCTCTTCCTCCTCTTTCTCGTCCTCTTCCTCCTCCTCTTCCTCCTCCTGCTCTTCCTCCTCCTCCTCCTCCTCCTCCTCTTCCTCCTCCTCTTTCTCCTCCTCCTCCTCTTTCTCCTCCTCCTCCTACCCCCTCTTAAAATATGTGTTTTGGTAGCGTTTTCCTCATTTAGACACTGACTGTCAAATAGAGATGTTGATCAAAAAGCACAAACCGTTTCTTGAACTTTTATGTACAAGTGAACCTATTCAACAACGAGCTCTGTTGGAGACTGGTAGCCCTGAGCAAATTAGATGTATTTGTGATTGTATGTTGAACGTTTGGTCAATGCAATATCAATTATCACCTGCTTTGCTTGAAGACGTTAGGCCTTATAGCGACGACATATCAACTTTGGCTAGTCCCCGAAGTAGTTTTATGAGAAAAAAAGAGATACTGGTTCAAAAAGGTGACGGATTTCTTGATCTCATACTTGGTCCAGTTTTAGAAGGACTCGCAGAACTAATCAACATTCAACATTATCAACATTCAACATTGCTGTCTCATCATGTCTCTGAATAGTAATGCGTTTCTAATTTGACACTTCAATACTTTTTTATTGCTTTGTTTATGCACTCGAGTAATAACCGTCTTGATCTTAGATTTTGACTTGATCTAAATCATAGGGTATATTTGATATTTTTGTTCAATACTTTTGTTCATTTTGAAATGAGTTCATTATGTTGTCATTGACGACTACTAGCTTTACCTCAAGTTAATAATTCTATGTACTTAAGAACTGTTTCAAGAAACAACTGTTGGTATGTTCGTGCATACAGTTTCGTTTAAAAACAAGTGGGTCAGGAAACCATGTCTCATTGTTTATACAGAAAATCAAGATACTGTACATGTATGGACTTTATCAATTCTGTCCCAGGGAAGAAATGATAATAATTAATTTAATTCAGTTCAAGACCCACTTTCTTCCCATATAATTAACTTTACTTTCCTCCTAAAATTTAGTTCCCCAAAAGCCATGTTATATTATTCAGTCTTTCACAAGCATATATCAGTCAGTGACACACTAGTAGTAGTCAGTGTCACATACAGTAAGCAAAAACTAGAGGAAAGGGGCTTAACCCTTTCTTTCCTAGACGTTCCAACTTGATGAGTAAAATCATCTGGCATTAGAGTAAAATAATGAAGGGGGCATTTTGGTTGGCACAGGAGGGAAAGGGTTGAATAATGTTCATCAAAAATCCCCTTCTGATAATTTCTTGCAAAAAGCTACCACGCCCAATAGTGATACAATTCTCCTCTCAATAATTATATCACCAATGCATTTTGTTACATAGACTTCTAGCTTTAATATCTTTGTAATATTAATCAAAGAGTACTACACAGCTTTAAAATGTATTTTAAAGTAATGTAAAAGATCCCAAAATAAAACTCAAGTGATCGAGGCAATTCTGTTGTGCAACTTTAATATCCACTTTCCCCTGCTCTTTAATTTGTGAAACCTGCATGTGGTTGGGACCTTGGTATGAAATGTTTTTCATGAAGAAGGTTTCCAGAAAACTTTCTGTAGGAACAAAAATTGAACATGAACCTGTAAACATGAAATATACCAGTATCATTACTCATTAAATCTCTGTATTCCACAACAACAAATGCTGTGTCATGGGGGTGATGTGGAGTGAAAATTCATGCACAAGACAACTTGCTGTCACAGGATGAACTTAAGAACAATTACAAATCCTATAGCGATCTATGGACAGCATGCACACATAAATTTGTTGAATGAAGAAATAGCTAGATAGCCCAAAGTACCGAAAAGTTGGGACCACATAATATCGAATTAAAACAACAGGTTTTTCTTATTGTTATAAATAAAATAAATACACCATCAGTACATGTAAAAGTTTAATACAATAGAGCTAAATTATGGAATGGGCTTTCAAATGAGCTACGGAATCAAAGAAAACAAAGCGCGATATCAAAACACATCAAAACAACGCTCATCTCGACAACTGGCGGTTCTTGGCGCGCCCCGCGGAGACGAAGCTCGAGACCAAATTTTTACAAAGGCTGGCAAAGATCGAGCAGAAGCAAAATTTCAAAGAGCTCTCCCCATTCCAATTCTGGAGCAACAAGAGAAATTTTGGTACCAAAAGAAAGCGAATTATTTCATGTTTAAACGAGGCAAATTTTTGTCGAGTTTTGTCAAATATAACTAAACGCGTCATAATCAGCGACTGGAAATAGTGCTTGTGACGAAACCAATATTACGTTACAAATATACTCCTAGAGAGTGTCAAATGACAATAATGACAAAGTAAAAGACTTCAAATATTATCTACACAAATTTCACGTTCAAAAGGCCACTTTTTCGATCTAGCCAATGTAACGTAGCTTATGCGCTTACGATTTTCAGAAAATTGAAAATTTATGTGATTTTCAACATTAAACAGTTTCTTTAGTTCCTGGAGCAACAAGCAATGTTTTTATACCCACAGAAAGATAATTTCCTGTTTATTATAATAAGCTAATCAGGGTTCTTGTTATTTCTATATAACGTCAAATACGTACATATAGTCACTCGCCACTTTTTCGGCCAAGTTCAGTGACCCGTAAAAGCAATAAACATCACATTGGTTATTGAGCCGAAACCAGTACGCTACGACAAAACAAACCAGAGAAACATATTTTAGGATATCTTATTAATATCATATAAAGATCTTACCTTTTGAAACGCAGTTTTTCAATCGAAACAGCGCCAACGAATATGTCTATAATTTGATCATCAACTGTCACGCTCCGAGCCAAGGGAAGAAAACTAAACGCAATGCATTGTGGGAAGAGCTTCGTACCTCCTCTGCATTATATTTATACCTTGTTCTTCGTTAAACGGCACGATGTGGGTTATGGTGACTTCTTAAAATCCACAAGAAACATGATATTTACAAGTCCAAAGGAGTACACTTGTATTTCATTAACAAAATTCGGTAGGAATTCGGTTTTTGATGGCCTACGAACTTAAGACAGCGACAAGTGCTGTATACTGCAGTCAGTCATTTTTATGACAAATTTTATATTTTACGTTGATTCTGCGTTAATTCTAGATATTAGTTTATTCAATAATATGATTGTGTGCACAAAAAATCACCTCAAAAAGATCGGATTGGTTTTAACTGAGGACCGTGAGAGTTTTTAAGTCGCGCATTTCTCAAATAAGACGTAAACAAATATATATGATGGTGCATCGTTGTGTGATGATCGGCGTTCGGTTTCATGATGGACTTGGTCGTGACATTAAAATGATCATCCTTGAATATTACACAATCGTATCAAGCGCTAACTCATGCATGGCTCACTCAAATAATTCACACTCTGGCATTGTGAGCAAATTAGCCGTAGCGCGAACTATTTTCTCTCCGCCGGACTAATTATTGTAAACAAACATTTAGATTCTCAGCTACAAAAATCTGGGAAAATATTCCCAGTGATTTAAAAACCCTTTCTGTTTCAATGTAAAAAATATTAAGTCAACAAGGTTGATCTGAATTTCATTATCGTATTATACAATTAATATTTCATCCTCTGCTGATCCTCGAACTTATTATTATGTAAATATAGGCAGTGATTAAACTCGGAAGCTTTATACTTTAATTACACTCTCACATATGTATATTCTTTCATAAAATATTTTGTTTTATATCTAACTCTGATTTATTTATGTATCACTATGTAAAATTTGTATTTTTCATTGTAAGTATTAAAAATAGTGTGAATAAATTGAAATTATCATAAATCGCCGCATGTCTACAAATTATTAATAAAAGAAAACCAAGGAACAACGCAGTCGAAAAACATTTGTCGTCTCCGTGCCATTATTAAATCGGAGTTTTGCACATTTGTTGTCAGATGGCAATGTTTCTTAATACTTTAGTTATTCTTTAATTATACGTGTACGTAAACTGATATGCGTACGACAATTGCCAGTCCTCACTGTGTTTATGAAACAAACCAGTGATGCGCAATACACCAGATATTTAGTGCATTTAATATTCAATGAAGGCAACTCAACTTACGACATATCGTATTACGATGGCCCTGAAGGCTCACAGTTCAGTTCCACCTTTGACAGTTCAGTTCCACATTTTGATGACAGTTCAGTTCCACTTTTTGACAGTTCAGTTCCACTTTTTGACAGTTCAGTTTTAGATTTTTGACAGTTCAGTTCTACATTGACACGCAGTTTAATAACATGCAGTGCAACCAGCGCATGGTTATCTTGATTGTATACAGCAGAGACGGCTATACAACCTTTGCAGATATACCGAGTCTTTATCTTGTTGATATATATTCAACGATGCCTTTGGATAACTATACTCCATGCATGAATGTCGGTGACGGAAAAGATGAAATAGAGCTCATTACTAGTTATTTTCAACATGGTTTTACTAACTTTGAAATATTAGAGTTCTTGAAGCTACATGGAAATGAATTAAGCTTATCAACTTTGAAAAGAAGGCTGCAGTGTCTTAGTCTTAGACGAGGTATGCTGCCTCAAGAAGAAGCTTCACAAGAGACAATTGAACTTATTCTTGAACAAGAATTGGCAAATGCAACGTTGGATATCGCAGGATGTGGAAGCATTTAAAAGCCAAATACGGTATTGCTATCAAAAGAAGTATCGTTCAAAAATGCCTGGCAAAATTAAATCCTGAAGGCGTTGAAAGTAGAACTAAGAAAAGACTGAGGTGATGGGAAATACTACCTCCATGTCGTTCGAAAAATTGGAGGAGTTCCACAAAGGATCCGATCAGACGATGGCACTGAGAACAGCATTGTAGAAGCTTTACAAATATTCTTTCGATCACAGCATGATGATGAACATTCTGGTTTGGGCAGTTTTTCTATAGGTACTTCCACATCAAATCAACGAATAGAAGCCTATTGGTCACACCTCATTAGGGATGGGCCTGGTGGTGGGTAAATTTATTTAAAGATCTACGAGACTTTAACTTGTACGATGATTCAGATCCTGTACAAATCGATTTGATACGGTTTTGCTTTATGGACATACTCAGGCATGAATTAGACAAAGTTGCTGAAATGTGGAATCAATATATCATTGCCCCAAGCAAGTCGGGAAATAGCAATGGGCCTAGAGGGAAACCTGATGTGATGTTTTTTTTACCACACCTTTTCGACACAGAAGACTGCATACAAGAAATCAACCTATAAGAAGTTGACGATTTCTATGACAATTCAACAATGTCTGTGAAGGACTTTTCTAATGAATTTGGGGAATTTTCTTCTTTAGTAATGACAGAACTTGGTCTGTCAAAACCGAACAATGTGAAAGAAGCTTTTGATCTTTATATTATTTTGTTACAAAAAATTGAGACAATTGTTTAGTTTAATAAGTGTAATAAAAAAGATTAACATAAACAAAGCCTGGTACAATGGTTCTCCAAATCAAAGAAATATTAACAGTTACAGCTACAATTAACAGTTATAACTATACCATTAACACCAAATAAATGTAAAATAGTTTACAGTCAAACCGGATGTTCTTCAACATTGCAATGTTTACTTGCTAACGATACATGACAACTCCATGGCAAGTCGCTAAAAATTTGCATTTTAAATATCGAACTTCACATAAGTTGTTCTGAGTTTCAATGGAACTTCATATTATGTGAAGTTCGATATTTAAAATGTGAATTTTTAGCAACTAACTTAGTGCAATGTTGCTATCAATATTGCAAGGTTACGCAGGAAAGAACAGCCGGTTTGACTGTAAATAATACAAATGTCAAAAGTACTTTAATGTAAATAAGAGTTGCTTTCATGTTCTAAACAATATCAATTTCCCAGTCAGATATGGCTAAGATATTGTTGAAACCTTCTCTTTACTCACAGAAATCTTCTGGGCCACAGGTGTGTGCCACTGGTCTTTTATAAATCCCATCCAATTTTGCAAAACTAATAGTAAGATTATCAACAATCAAAACATCTGCTCCTGTGGTTAAAACGAAGAAAGTGCCCTAGTTTACCTACATCTAACCCTCTGATGTAACGCTGCAAGAACTTTAGAGCATCGCGTTCCCCATCTGTAGTTGGCTGCGCCTGTAACATTTGAAGCACTTTCTTGTTTGTAGGCTTTATACGCTCATAGAACATTTCCAAATGATCAAGTGACTGAAACGGCTCGAACTGCTTGAGCTCAGAAAGAATGGGCTGCCAGGTAGATACCATAATATGGGGTTTCTGGATAAGCTCTTGCTTGGCAATTTCAGTGATCACTTTGTGAGAATTGTATTTGTTTAAAACTGTTCTGCAGTTGAAACGTTCCAGAAAGTCTACGACATCACACTTTGTAATTCACTCGTTTGAGATGAAGGACAGTTGTTGACCAACTCTTCTTCATCAGCAGAAAGATACTTTTTGAAAGATTTCATCACAACTGAATCTGGAATAGTATCTCCAAACAAGCAATATGCAAGAAATGCCCTTGATAAGAACATGGGGAAATAAGATACCATCTTATATCCCTGAACAAGGATTCTGCCAATGGCCTGCCATTCACTCACAAAGTGATCATGTCGCACATGAGGCACTCTTTCTCTTTCTCCAATAGTCATTGAGTCTCCAAATGCTTTCTAAAACAGGGAAAACACATCACGGGTCACACCAGTACCGACATCTTTCTCTGGCTTTCCTTTGTCATCAATGATTTCAAAAGTTATGGGATGTGTTGTTATTGTTTGGTCTTAGAAGTGGCTCACCATATCTTTGCATACACATGAACGGTGTACTTTAAGGACTTTAGCTTCCCATGGACTGGATGTCATAGGCAAAGTAGAAACTTCATGCCCTAGCTGGTTATCCTGCAGTTCAACCAAGGTTTCGGCCATTGCACTTGAAGCACCTGCAAAAGATGAGCTGTTGCCAGTATTGTCTTGCACTACTGTTTCATTGAATGAAGGGATGGGTGAAGAGGAGAAGTCAAATGATGAGACTGAAGCTGAAGAAGTTGATTGGTTCACATAGGCTAATTCAGTAACACAGTTTTCAACAACTTGGTTAGTGCTGAAATCTCGACTGCCTGTAGAAATATTTCTGGAAAGGTAGGCAATTCGATGCCTTCTGACTTCTCCTGCATTGACAGGGGTAGTTTCATTGTCACATTGCTCATCGTGGACTGGCTCATCTTCCTTATGTTTTTCTTTATCCACACTCAATGAATCATTGTACTCCTCATCTTGTTTGCATCGAAAACATGTTTCACCAGGAAGGTTAGTACAAAAGCAATTTGGACAAACTACTCTGTACTCTGGGATACTAATACTTGACAAAGTTTCTGGTGGAGGGAAACTTGTATGTGATACTGAAACACTTGAAGGTTGGGTGGAAGCTGGGTATGAGGTTGGGGTGGGAGAATAAACCACAGGTAAAATGTCATCATCACCTTCCAAATCTATACAAATATTATCTTCAGGGATCTCCACTATACAGTTATTCATAGCTTGCTTCAAGTCCTCTTCTACCTCTTCAAACTTAACACTTATTGTTCTTAGATAAAAATAAGTTAAAGAAGGATAAAGACCATTCTTGTTCAGGTAATCAGTAATTGTACCACTACCAGAAAACGAAAGAACAACTTCTTGTGCAGAATTTGTGACACACTTAGCCATTTCTTTTAGTAAACCAAAATGGCTTTCTCCTTTGAGAAAGAACATTTCACATGCTTTGTCCTGGAGTTGTTGTAAATTTAAGGGATCGGAATCCATATAAACAATATAACGGTTCCCACCACCATTTCTATTTCGCACTGGGATATATTTGTTCTTTTCTTCATCGTAATGAAGCCATCGTACCTGTATTCGATGCTCCTTGTCAATTCTAGGTTTCTTTCGTTTCGTGCCCGCTGCTACTCCACTTTGGTTTCTTACTCGATGAAGCAGACTACATAGGCGATTCACTGTCCTTCCATTTCCGTTACTGGTTGGGACTGACGTTTCTTTGTTACTTGACTTTTCTTCCTTCTTCTTATCTTGTTGTTTTTGTAGCTCTTCGCGAACAGCGTGCTTTATTATGGCGTCCATATTTTTGGCTCCATTGGTCGAGCGAGCCGTGTATTAGGTATGCCGTGTACTAGTAGACTGGGCACCAGTTAAAAATCTAAAACTGAACTGTGTCAAAATGTAGAACTGAACTGCGTGTTAAAATCTAAAACTGAACTGCGTACATGTTAAAATCTAAAACTGAACTGTCAAAAATCTAAAACTGAACTGTCAAAAATCTAAAACTGAACTGTCAAAAATCTAAAACGGAACTGTCAAAAATCTAAAACTGAACTGTCAAAAATTTAAAACTGAACTGTCAAAAATCTAAAACTGAACTGTCAAAAATCTAAAACTGAACTGTCAAAAATCTAAAACGGAACTGTCAAAAATCTAAAACTGAACTGTCAAAAATCTAAAAATGAACAGTCAAAAAGTGGAACTGAACTGTCAAAATGTGGAACTGAACTGTCAAAATGTAAAATTGAACTGTGAGCCTTCAGGGCCATCGTATTATTTATCACAACCATTCATATTTAGACAAAAGCGAATTTTAGTTTTAGTTGTACTGTTGGCAAAACTATTGTATCATTATTTTACCTCTCGGCTCTCATTGTGTTCGGTCCGACCATTGATCGTTTATTCGAATTTACTGCACTTTATTGAATATTCTTTGCAAAGGGAGTTTTCATGAGGGACCATCTATGCATATAATGTCCAAATGAAGTGGAATTTATATCGAAACCATCACGGAAGAACTCTCGTTGTAGCACTTGTAGTTACGCGCCTCGCTGCTCTAATGTAA
This sequence comes from Paragorgia papillata, assembly GCA_035771165.1. Taxonomy (NCBI): domain Eukaryota; kingdom Metazoa; phylum Cnidaria; class Anthozoa; order Scleralcyonacea; family Coralliidae; genus Paragorgia; species Paragorgia papillata. The sequence continues at coordinate 1,116,374 of JAWNZC010000452.1, read as the reverse complement.
AATCTTGCTTTTTATTGCTCAATCATGCAGGTTCAACGTCACGTGATCTTGAATTTGGCGAACAATAACATAAATCTCAGTCACGCCCACTTTCACAGCCCTCTCCCTTTCCAGTGGCTATGGTTAAAGTTGGCGTTAAACGAAAACATCGAAACAATCGCGCTTGGTGAACAAATTCTCGATTCCCTGGAAGATGAGAAAGAAATTGAACAAGAGATTGAAGAGTCGTCCGGAGTCAAAGATGAAATTTTCGGTGGCATCGCAGCTATCGACGAATTGTTGGCACTGACCCAAAGAACAATCAAACCACGGAAGTGACAAGGGGAGCGACTCGGCTTCAACGCAAGTATAGATGTATTACATGTTTATGTAAGGGACACTTAATCAGAAATTGTCAATCGAAATTAAGTTAAGTGTAGCGAATACGGAGGACCGCATCACTTGTCTATTTGTGAGAAATCAAGTGTAGAGGAAGAGAAAGAGTGCAATAGGGACGTACTTAATACTAACTCCAATAATTTTGTGGGGATAACAAGTAAAGTTGCTTTACAAACCGCGCAAGGAGTGGTGAAAGAAACAAAGAGAAAGAGAGTGCGAGTTCTTTTCGATTCTGGAAGTCAAAAATCGTTTGTTACTACAAATGAACGAGGCTGGGTTGGGCGCGATGAGAAAGGAGTGGTTGTAGCAAGGCCGCCGAGAGAAATTTTGGGCCCCTGTCAAAAAATATTTGTGGGCCCATACACCCCCCACCACCTCACCACCCCATCACCCCACCACCCCTTCAGGTTTGTCATATTGTATGGTAGTGAATTGAAAAGGCTATAGAGGGCCCCATGACCGTAATAACAAAGCCATAAAAAGCCCAATGGCAATAATAAAGCCGTAGAAAAGCCACCATGACAGTGACGAAACATTAGGAACCCAATGCAATGTAATGATACTAAAACTTCAGTTGTTGATTATTATAGAACTGAATTTATCCTTCAACAGTTCAGTTCAACGTATTCCTTTGCTTTCTTTCATTAAAAACGGGCCACCTTCTCGTCAGTCCTGGGTTGTAGAACTTTTGGTGTGTGGGGAGGGGGGGGGGGAAGAAACGGTGCATTGAGGAAGGTTGTTGGAGTGGAAATTGAGCCTGTTAGCCGGGCGACAGTGTACATTCGGGAGGCATGTGTTGTACCTGAGATATCAGAAATCAGCTAGCAATATCAGCCTGATATGGTTAAACGTGAGTATGGCCACTTGCAAGATTCGTGGCTGTCAGATGTGTGTAAGAAGCCTGAAGGAGGGTTGTTCAAAATTTATGTCTTAATTGTTGCTGACAATCTATGGGCCCGTTCACATCGGAAAAATTGTGAGAGGAAAGGCAGACGAGGGAAATGACGCTGATGGGAGCGTCAATATCCACTCTGAGAACAACTTCATGTACTGGTATGACAACATCAGCAATATTAAGATTTGTATCCATGTAATTTGTATATTCACACCAAAATTCTGAATTGAGGCAATTATCCACAATAGCTCTCTCGTAAAGGCATTGGACTCTGGCTAGGTCATTGTCTTTCATTTCATAAGCAATGTATGAACGTTACTCGTCTAGTTTGGGTGCAACGGCAGATGTCAAAGATTCTTCAAAATTTAAGCAAGTTTCTAGCGTAGACTCAGAACAACTTTGATAAACTAGAAAGGCAGTTACATCTTTTTAGGAAGAAGGAATTTTGAAGTGTGGAGGGAAAATTATTTGCTGGGCAATCATCTTTTTGACAAGTGCATGCCACGTTAAAATAAATCATAGTGAGTTAAGCGCTACTCCAGCCGAAGTAAGGTCGAGGTTTTGGATCGATACCTAAGGAGTCCGATGATGTACACGAAGCGTTGATTGATAAGATATAAAGATTTAATGGTGTGAAGGTCTCGAGATGATACCAACGAATTACACGGCTGATAGCTTAGCGCAGTTGAAAGACCAGATAAAGAGACTTCGCAAGGACTAATCGAATGGTTTGAGTGAATACGATAAGATTATAAGGGTGCAGTTAGAGATGTAGTTAAAGTTACATTATTTACCCCGCCAAGCAGTTTTATCATTCATTTCGTTTCTATCCTGCATTCTGATTGGTTAATTCACCTGCAAATAACTGAGTGCAAATAATTTTTTGCTGCAAATAATGTTATGAGCATGCGCACTAGCAATGGCGCTGCTGAGTGCAAATAATTTTCGTAACATGGCGGCTAGTTCTTCAGCTATCCGAGGAAATAATCGAAAGTATTTGGAAGCATTCATAACGACAATGTACTTTAGAAAAGAAATAGTTAAAAGGAAGATTTAGTGAGATAAAAAGCAACACTCGTGCCAACAAAAAGTACGTTTTACGAAGATTTTAGTATGCTAGTATTTATGTGTCTTCGACAGAGAAGAGTGGCGATCTCTAACTTCAGGCATTTTAGATTTTTAACTATTTTATGAAAGATAAATCAATTATTGAACTCGTCTATCGCAAAATATCGTGATTTGTCAGTGTCTCGCTACCAGTTACTATTATTATTATTATATTATCGGCAAATAACTAGTAGCTCGCCACTGACAAATCATGATATTTTGCTCAGACTTGTCCAATAATTGATAAATATTCGTAAGGAAGCGAAAACTACAAAGTTAAGGATAGTTAATGACGAATCCTCTAAGCATGCAAGAGAAGAAACGCGTATACCTTCCTGAATGATTGTCCGCACGTTGGTTCGTATATATCTAACTCGAATACTGTAATATGATATATTGTTGAGATTTAGACAGAATAGAATCGTTTTCTTTGGAGACAGAAAAGGCATTTTAGAGTAGATGAGGTTGAGAATGATAGGGACTACTTAAGATTTTTGTGGGTGAAGGATGTTTTAGTGGTAATTTACAAGTAGTTGTAATTTATAGTGATATTCTGTAGAGTTGTCTTCGGCTTCAATGCTTCGTCATGCATTCTTGTTGAATGCAACGTGGAGGCATCACATAGCGCTGTTCAAGAAAAGCGATCCCAGAAAGAAAGCAGTCCTTATTGGTAGCTAGTGTAAACGAAACCATGGCAGTCAGTAAGGTAGTGAGTATCGCCAGGTGTAGTTCATTAGATAAAGTACTAAGAGTATATTTGCGTGATTTTCTCCCACATGGGATTGATGAGGTGTCGTATTTCGAGAGGCCGATTTCTGGGTTATAAATCCATGTCCTATTTACACGAATTTTTGGCCTTAGGTTAGGGTGTGTGTTGGGGTCAGGCTTTCATGAAGTACCTGGGTTATTTAGGACATGGAATTATTACCGAATTATTACCGATTTCTGTAATGGCCTCCATAGCAAACGTTACGCAAGAGTGCGCATCATTTAAATAAATTATGCACACATTGTCAGACTTAGTCCCCCATAAATAAGTAGATCTACCCTTCCTCTCTACAAAAATCAGGAGGGTAGTACCCCCACGGGCCATATTTTGCGTCTAACGAGGTTTTGTGTACCCCTACTTTTTAGGCAAAGTGGGGTTTACACGAGCTCTGTGTGTGCTCCAATGCTTTGTTCGTGGCATTTTTTAGTACACTGTAGCATAAACTTTATTTTAAATTCTGGACTTGTGCCTTTACTTTTATACTGTTCGCGTTCGAACACGAAATATGCCTCAGTGTACCCTTCCTGGGGATGAATATGTTTTTTGCAACGTCATGCTTTTGTTAAACAAAAACTTGAAGAATTCAAAATAAAGTTTAGGTATATGGCGTCAACGAGAGGAGTCGAAAGCAACCAGCAATTGTAAGTATTCGCCGTTTAAACCCATGTTTTGATTCTCACATTTGGTCTTGTCCGCCATCTTGAATCGCCTTCTTGGCCAAGCCACTATTCTCAATATTCCCTTTGAAATTTCGTATCCTTAGACAAGAAAAATTGTCTATAAAATGTCGGTACACAGCAAAGAAAAGAAACACTCAGGAAGATATGACACAGCGAGAAAAATTCATGCCTTTTGGGACACGGCTTCACGAGTTCAAGTCAGAAATACTTTGAAGAAGAAGTCTGGTGAATTTGCTGAAGTACTCAAGAGCAATTATGCGGAGAAGAGCGCTAAGTTTGCCGCTTTAGAGAGTCGTGAGAAAGAAATTAATCAAAGGGAAACTGAAGCTGGTAAGAAACAGTGCTAAAAGAGTAAAAGGTCCTAAAATTGTTAAATATTCTTGCCAAAAGTTTACATGCATATACAGCATGTCAAATATTGTATTCTTAAGCAGTAGTTCTTTGCCAAATCCTACCCCAATTGACTTGATAAAGATTATGTCTTGATCAAATTACCTTAGACATACAGACTATTGGGGGAGCACGGGTGGTGTGTGCTGTTAGGGCGCTGCCTCTCACCAATAGTTAAGCCCGGTTAGACAGGGTTAGTACTTGGATGGGTGACTGCCTTGGAATTACCCTGTTCTCGAGCTTGGACCATGTGAATAGAGTTTAGTTGGTCTCTCCTGTGCTTCGAAGGTTTTTCACCGGGTTCTCCAGTTTTCCTCCCTCTGCAAAATCAACACCATCTGGAATAGGAGTGGCACCCACCCCCTGGTAGTAGCCAAAGAAAGAGCAACCTTCTGGATACCTCCGACTAACGGTCGACCAATAGAGATAGATAGACAGACTACAGCTTACATTAACTTTTTTTTTTTCAATGAGAGCCTTATGTACACATACTCCCTTTATACTAGATAACCTTTTTTCTTTCATCTTTTTTCATGTGGTCTTTCTGTGTTTCAAGCAAGTTGACGTTTCGAGCAAAGGTCTTCTTACCAGCAAGGGAATAATTGAAAATATCTACCTTATCCATACACTTTGCTTTGCTGGGCAGTAATTTGTGAAAATATTTCGCACAAGACAATAGAATTTAAGCAATTTTGGGAACTTGTTCACATTTTAATATATAATTAGATGCTGCATAATAATAAATTATATGCTACATGTATACAATATTACTGTATATTTTAAAGGAAGGACGTAGTAAATGACACTTCTCAGATCAGATGAAAATATTTTTATTTTAATTTATAATATACATGAAAAAATTTCTCAATTCTGATTGGCTGAGAGCAGTGCAATTTTAAGGAAATACAGTGCAGAAAAAAGGAAATAAGTGCAAATTTCTTGAACACAAAGTGCTCTGATTGGCTCATAAAACAATGAAATGACAATAAAAGCCAATCAAATAACACCTCTTAGGAGCGGAAAAATCAAATAAAATTACAGCAAACAAATTCGTAGCAAAAACAATGGCCGGCGTTTTAAGTAGATTTTCTTTGGCGACAGAAACCACAATCCAGGAATTGAAGAACAGCTCTAAAAATGAAAACACGGTCAAAAGTACGTCGTTTTGGTTCAGTGTGTGGAAAAAGTGGTGCGTTGAGAAGGGAATTCCAGATGAAATCGAGAAATACGAGCCGGCGGAGTTAAATAATTTGCTCGAGCGCTTTTACGCTGAAGTTAAAAACAAACACGGCGAAGATTACGAACCAGACAGCCTCAAAGTAATGATGACGTCCCTTGACAGACATCTCAAGGACAAGGGGTATGTCTTTTCCATCATACGAGACAGAGAGTTTACAACTTCGAAGCAAGTTTTAGAGGGAAAAGCTAAGTTGCTACGCCAAAGCGGCCGAGGCAAGCGACCAAATAAAGCACGACAGCTATCGCGAGAGGAGGAAGAAATACTCTGGAAGACCGACAAATTTGGCTCTAAAACTCCTGAGTCACTCGTGCAAACAATATGGTGGTTACTTACCCAATACTTTGGTCTTCGGGGCAGGCAAGAGCATTACGAAATGAAGATGGCAGACTTCAGTATTGTTCAAGGTGACGACGGCGTCGAGTTCATACAATACACAGAAGGGCCAACGAAGACCAGACAAGGCGGCTTAAATTCCAAACATAGAGATTTCCAACCCCGAATGTTCCAGACTGGAGGAGAAAGATGTCCAGTTGCTCTATTCCGAGAGTACGTCAGCCGAAGGCCTCTGAAATTACAACAAACTGGCCCATTTTACCTCTCTGTGAAAACCAACCGACGAGCCGATGACCAAATTTGGTACAAAGTCCAGCCGATGGGAGTAAACAAGATCAACTCGATGATGAAAAATATCATCTCTGGCACAAGTCTTGAGGCTAGTGATAAAAGATTTTCAAACCACAGTGCCCGTAAAACAGTAGTGGGCAAGCTGAAAAAGGCAAATCTTGAAAGGTCTGGCATCGCCAAGATTACTGGCCACAGGAACATACAGTCACTAGATGACTACGACGAAGCAGATGAGGAGGAGCAACGACATCTTTCCTGGGCAATATCAAGACGAAATAACGCAGCAGATGAACAACCAGCCAGTTCATCCATCGCCAGCACCATGTCTAAGTATTCGACGATGAGTTCTCAAGCCCAGAATCTGATGAATACTTTCACTAACTGCAACGTGACATTCAACGTCAACAACACATCTCCAGCCACCAACCAAGGAAACGGCGATTCCATATAATCGGAAGTGATTCTGACTCTGATTAAACATTTTTTTTAATAGTTTAGCCAGTTTATGGCTTGAAAAACTTGTTAAAATAACGAAACAGTTCCTTTCGAATCTAATTTTGAGCACTTGCACGGTTCACGAGTGCGCATGTATTTTGTTGATTGAATAAATTATTTTATCACATGACTCGCGCGAATCACTTCCTGTTAAATTTTTTCACGTATATTATTAATAAGTAATAGCATGGTTTCTCGTGCAATTTGGAAAAACATACACTCGTGAGTTTTTCAAAGACCTCAAATAGCACTCGTCCTTCGGACTCGTGCTATTTTGATAGTCTTTGAAAAACTCACTCGTGCATGTTTTTTCCAAATTGCACTCGAAACCATGCTATTACCTATACTTATAATACACATAACACAAGCCATACAGTGTTTAAAATACATTCATTTGTCCCTATAATATTATCTCTATTTAAGTAAACTAAACCATACATGTAAGTGACCTTGAAATTCTGAGTATAGGTACTGTAATTTTATAAAACATGTAATATGTGTTTGTTAATTTCATGGCAACAATAGGCAATCTCAATATCAAATAATAATATATCTCTGCAATATCAAATAATAAATGTAATCCTCTATTTGTGCATTTTCAGTCATGGTGGATACATGATGTGAAGTAATATTTCAAAGCCGACAATGAGGACTGGACCAGATTTCAAGTCCACAAAATTAAGTTCCTGTCCGAGATGAAGCCTAGGACTTGAACTAATTGCAAGGACTTGAAATCAGTGTGGTCCAGTTCGAATTCGAGGTTTTTACCATTTTTTCTTGTAATATATATATATATATATATATTGTAATATTTATATTGTAATATTTATATTGTAATATTTATATTGTAATATTTATATATATATTGTAATATATATTATATATATTGTATATTCAATGTAATCTTTAAGTCATTCTGAAGATGTTACTGGTTAAGTAACGAAACGTCAATAAATATATTTTGTTTTAAATGGTTTCCTTTTGTTGTGGTATTATATTCATTTTGCGATTACGGTTTCCACCAGGTAAATCACTTGCTATTAACAGGTAATACAAGCACTACAAATACACTGTGGCTAACAATGCAACAATCAGTGTAATCCCAGTCAGGGTTGTACAAATTTACAATGACTGGTGCATAATGCTGAGTAAATTGAATGTCGTATTATTGGTGGTATATCATGCGCAGTCATGTCAGATGTTCAGAAAGGAACATACTAGTTGCATAAGGAAAATATAAAACAGCAATTAGCCACAATAGCCACTTTCAGGTAGGGGTCCACCATTACAAGTTTATTTCCTACTACCTCCTCGAGCAAAAAGTCCCAGGCTAAAAAAGTCCATTCCCTCCATGCCGTAGTTGCCTACACACGCAAAAATCTCACAGCCTGTCAACAGGATGTGTTCGCAACAGGCTTGTAGCAAGGCTGGGAACAGGTTGTAACAATGCTGTTCATTCAAGAAGCTGCTACAACCTTGTTAGCATCAACCTGTTAACAACTTGTTGAGTGCAGAGCGGTAACAGGTTGTTGGAACAACTTGTCAACAGTCTGTTGGAGTCATCAGCCTTGTTACAAGTTGTCAACAACCTGTTACAGACATGTTAACAGACTTGGGACAGCCAGTGCGAACACATGACGGTGACAGCCTGTTCAACAGCCCTGTAACAACTTGCTGGCAGGTCTGTAACAGCTTGCGCGTTTTTACGTGTGTAGTTGGGCTTATTTTCGGCGCTTCGAACGACTCTGATCTACTCCCGCTCAACGGAAAATTTCATTTCTGTTACAGAAGTATTCCAAAAACGTTCTCCCCGTTCTGAACACTCCGAAAAACATTTTAAATTTAGTTTTAACTCTCTCCTTGTTTGGCGCACTCGTGTTGTCAGCCATGTTGATTCGGGGCAATTTGGCTCTGGGGACGAGATTGGCATGACCGAGTTATATACAACGCTGACCAACTGCGCCCGCACAAGTGGGAGAAAATCGCGTTGATCGAAACGACGTACCCATGCTAGTTGTTATCTGTTACGTAACTTGAAATCTAAGATACTCTGGGATGGTAAGCGGACTAGGTCAGTGGATTAGTAAGAGAAGCGTTGTTAGAAGCTGAAAGATTATGGATAAGAGCAGTGCAAATAAAATTGAGAGAGCAGAACAACTTTGTGGAACTAGAAAGGCAGTTACACCTTTTTAGGAAGAAGGAATTTTGAAATGCAGAGGGAAAATTATTTGCTGGGCAATTATGTGCATGCCACGGAGACGTTAAAATAAATCATAGTGAGTTAAGCGCTACTCTAGGGATCTGTCCTCAAAAACAATAACCACGTCTTCCGTTTTCTTACACATCTCTACAGATATGTGTAAATACATAGGGCAAGCAGAAGATAAAGGTTCGAAGGGAAGCCTTACGAAGCATCAAAGCAAGCAGATTTACCAGGCTATCGTGTCAAAGAAACGGTATAGTTTTTGTTAATAATTAAGACAGCTGCAGACTTTGCATGTCCACTCTTCGTAAAAGGCGGAGTCGGCGGAACCGTAAAGGTTTATATTGCTTTGTTTTTATGTCGTTTGAGCAGGGCTATGCATTTGTGTCTTGTGAGAACTCTTTCTACAAAATCATTTATGCGCTGTCTGAGACTGTTTCCAGCCCGACGGAGTACTCGGTGAAACATGCCGTCTCTTACACTTTAGGGCTTCTGAACATATGGGCATTTCGGCCTATACGGGAAATATGGTTTCTGACTATTTCCCACCTTATTTTTGTTCTTGCTGAGATATAAGCCGAGACAACTTGTAAAAATAGGTACGTAATACGTACATGCGGATACTGATATTTATTTGACTTGAGAGTCTAAGATAACTAATTGTGGATTGTAAATTCAATTTCATGCAAACATACCAAAACATACTGAAAATACTAGAGAATCTATGTAAGAACCCAGCACAAAACTCGAGGTAGTTGTATTATTCAAAATATTTATTTGGACTAAATTACTATTTCAGTGAATTTAAATATTTAAATTTACATTACATTCAATATTACTCGGGCTACCTGTGGTAGCCGAGTCTAGGTTTCGGTGGCGGTTCTGTATTATTTTTCTGGTCGACAAATTGCAATTATTGCATCATCCCGTTACGCTTTGCGAAACCACGCGGTGTGCTATCGATTTGGTATTGCTCTAGCCTCCTCCGCAGGCAACTCTGTGTCTTCCCAAACGACATTTGGGTGAGCTCGAAGGGACAGCAAGGGATTGGGAGGGGCAGAGTGGGGACTATAAGGGAACTGGGGGGGTAAAATTAGAGCGACAGTTTCAGCCAAATATAATTTGGGAATTTAAAGTCTGCCGTTTGGGAAGACACAGAGTTGCCTGCGGAGGAGGCTAGTATTGCTCCGCCTCGAAGCTTTTAGAAGATCACAAGTGACTATCAGTCATGTGGCTGGGTAATATTCCGCCGTCTCGATCAAGACAAACTGATTATAAACGATTTGTATGATTTATTCAATTTTAATACTGAAGCGTATTACTCATGCTCACAATCTGATAACCTGCTGACTGTTGAAAACTATCTGCAAGATGAGCGAGACATAAACAACGTTGAAAACAGAATTGACAACTTGCAAAGGACGGCCGTATTAAATTGCTAAAAAAAATCAGGAAACGCGGTCCCAATAATCGCATAAAAAAATATGATACTTATATATCGCGAGATATATCGCTTTAATTTCACTCGAGTGTAATGTTAGGACTCAGCAACCATCGTACGGGCAAAATTTTGTAGGGGGGGGGGGGCTGAACATAACTTGCCCGAATAAATAACGACGTCATAATTCATTAGGGGGTCCGGGTCATGCTCCCCGGAAAAAAAATTTTGAACTCTTGAGTCTCTGAAGAGATATTTCCTGTAATTTAAGGGCACTATTCTGGTATTTTTGGTCGCCGCACGTCCAAGATTGTTAAAAGGAGAGACCTTAAGCAACGTAGATTTTTCAAATTTAGATTGTGTGGATAACTACAGTTCTCCCGCGGAAAAATTTCACGAGTAACACGTTGCACAATGGCTGCGCAGAGAAGAGGGAAGAAAAGACAAGCCGAAATGAAAAACTAAATAATTTTTATTTTTGTCTTAAGTAATTCGAAATTTATTAGGTATAATATCAAATATGCGAGATAGCGTTTGGACAATGCCTATATCGCGTGACAACTGACGCCTAAACCCTTGATCACATTTCTAAACGAAAAACAACAATAAAATTCCCGATTTCCCTCGATGGCAATCAGTGATGTCATTAAGTTGCATTACGACATTTGATTAATTTAAGGCAGAATCTTTTTGCCCGAGTGACAAGACCATTTTTGCCCGAATACAGGCAATTTTTCGGCAACTGGGGCCCAAAATGTCAGCAACACGTATCATAAGCATTTATAGATTGCGCCGGCGCAAAGCACAGCCTGCAAATTTCTACTTGTGAATTATAGTTAAACATCTCGGCCCAGCGCTTATCATGTTAACACTTCAAACATTAATTCAAAGGCTATTCAGGTTTTAGAAATATTGATTCAAGCGGTTTAACACTCTTGTCTGAGCAAAAACGCTATAAATTGACTACACCCTTCTGCCTTCTTTTTCCCTTCAGCATCTCATTCCCTTCAGCATCTCATCCCCTTCTTTTTCCCTTCTTACATCTCACCTATGGCTATAGAAATAACAATAATCGTTAATTTCTAACGATTAACCCCAATCTCTAACCCCTAATACTAAAATGTTTGAACTCACGTTTAGGTAAACCGGCAAAAACAGGAAACGCGGACGCTAATCGCATTATTAAAGAATATGATATTTTTATGTTTTATAATAATATGTCTATGTTTTAGACTCTGGTAACACATGCATTGATGTGTCTCAATAAATCAATGTTCAACCGTTTTTTTAATAAATATTGAATACGTCTCAGATGTAACATAAACAGTGCCAAGCATGGCGGATTTCTGCGTGTAAACGTATAGCTAAAACATCTTGGCCGAGCGTCTAACACGTCAACACTTGAAACATTTAATAGTTAAAAGGGCATTCAGAATTTCAGATTTCAGAAAGATCTTTAATCCGAAGCTAAACAAGCGCTCACACTGTTTCTTGTAAAGCTTGTCGTTTAGGCGACAAAGTCGAAGCGCGTTCCGGAATTATTATAGTAACACCTTGTATGGTTTTATTACGTGATGCTGTACGATCGCGAGAAAGTATTGCATGTAAATGTGCAGTCACGGCACGCTTGTATTTATAGTATAAAACAACAGTACATACATACATACATAAAAATGTATTAAAATGCTGAAATACATATTGTTTCGAAACCAGGCAATCCGCAAAAATTTTCAAAATCGTCAGCTGTCGACTTGTCATATATTTCTTGGCGTCTTGTGATAGCGCGCAAATGTTCATTACCTAAGGCAAAACTCAACTTTCTATCTTCCATTCGTTGTTCTGGCTTTTATAAAGGTTTATGTGCAGTTAAGGCCCGTTCCAAACGCCGCTCTTCTTATGTGCCGAACCTAATGCAAATCAGCATAAACAAAGGATTTAGGTCATTATCATTAGGTTCGGCACATAAGAAGAGCGGCGTTTGGAATAGGCCTAATGGGAACCACATTGGAGTTTTGGTCCCGTATTGTTGTAAAACGAGGGAGAATTGAATGAAGAGCGCAATTAGCCTCCGGCTATGTTGCATATGAAAGGCGCGACACGGAACACGCTGTTGGACATGCAGTGTAAAATAAGAACAAGACGCCTGGTCAGGCGTTCACTCGGGCTACTGTGTCACAGTGCTATATAATAATAATAATAATAGATGGTTTATTCAAAATACTTTCGCACTTAACGTGAATTGCCGTATTTTTACAATGGTAAAACAATAAAAGTAAGAGGAACTGGTATTACAATATTAAATAGATAAATTGCAATAACTAATTCAGCTATAATACAAAGGGAAAATTATTTATAAAAGCTATGCTAAAAATATTAAGTCAATCAGAATTATTTACAGTTCGATGAGCACATTGATATATAGTAGGTGAAGGTGTTTTGGGTAAAAGGTATACTGGTGTTATCGAAGCTGCAATCATATACATACGCAGGTTGTCACATGTAAAGCTAAGATCTAAAGTCTATTAAACACATTGCATGGTAACAGACAAAAGTCAAAACACAATCCAATTCTCCGATGGAAAACACAATTTGCCATAACAAAACACGATTGCCTGTATTTATTAACGTATTTCCACACATGTACACAGCGTTCATATGTCGAGTCTCTTCGGGTATTAAATATCAACACAACTATTAACGGCGTGTGCGATTGTAAGTGTATATAATATCAAGATACTTGCCAGCGACACTGACCAATAACTATGTCTGTGAACACACAGAACACATCCAAGACGAGTGGTCAGACATCAGGAAAGCAAACAAAGAAAGTATTATTTCCACACATGTACTGCGTTCAATATGTCAAAGTCTCTTCGCCTTATTACACAGCTTCATGTTTACCTAAGTGTCACCTGCAAGTTCACTTAATTAACGGCGTGTGCGATTGTAAGCGTATATCATATCAAGATACTTGCCAGCGACATTACTGCCCAATAACTATGTCTGTGAACACACAAAACACATCCGAGACGAGAAAGGGCATCAGTCGAAAAGAAAGAAGGCACATGCAGTCATGCACTGGTCACATGCATAGATATAGTCACATGCCTCAGTTTGGCAAAGCTTATTGGTCAATATAATTGTCAAGTAATGGGTAAAGAAGACATCGAAGGCACAAAACTTATATTCAACATCTTTGTTACTGTAGTTTTGTGCTTTTGATGGTTCTTTCTATTAGGTGCTAAATTACATCTTCAGTTCTTCGGAAGTATCGTCTTTTACCGTCGCAAATGCGAACTTCTGAGCCACAAAATTAAAATCAAGTGACATATGTTGTATTATTGAAGCAACTTGAGGACAGTGTCGGAGTTTTTCAAATGTTAAAGTTATTTGAAGTCAGACTCAGGAATGCAGCGTGGCGTGTGAATGAAATCAATTTTAAATCTGGCATTTATGTCAAATTAATGCCGGCACACTCGTATACTGATACAGTCCGTTAAACAGTCACAACATGTTCAACTCAGGATTGTCTATGTTCAACTCAATTCGTTTATTTCGCTCACGGCACGCTGCATTCCTTGACTGCATGTGACGTCACATAAATTGAACGTTTGGCCGCCATCCAAATTGCCTTTGCGTTTGACGCCAAAGTCATGGATTTGCATGCCACAGTCATCCCCACGGTCGAAAACCATGCAAAAACGCCGGCAGCGTTAAGGCAACATTTTTTGGCCGTTTTCTAGGATATAGAAAAGGAGAAATTCGAAAACCTTACCTGGTTGAATTGAACGTGAGTATAACGCACTGGTGTTGACGTTGATGATTGTCCAAAAACAAGAAATGTTTTGTCTGTCACCTTCATTGTAACATTTTGCGGTGCCACGATTTGTCCATTTTGGTAACATAGACTCGCTCTAAAAACGTAATGGATAAACGTCAATTTGGCACGCGACGGTTTACAAGAAGGAAAATTATGCTTTGTCGGAGGACGCGTGCAAAACCAACCATGAGATTACGTGAGATAACTAAAAAATTATCACTACCAATCCACGGTACCACCAAAGACGTTATTTGGAAGCTTGGCACATCAATAACGCCCACACCCCATTAAATCGTGATGACTTCTATATGGTTCTATGAGAGTATAAATATGGGACCTGTCTTCACAACGATCACCCCTGATGAAGACACTAGATCGGAGTGTCGAAACGTTGGGTCATGAACAGTAACTTTTTAAGCTACGTTCAAAAAACTTTTAAGCCGAGTATATAGCGTTAAACTATGTCTGATTCTTCACCTGGCTGGGTTGGGAATTTATTTGTTAACTTACGCACGTCGTAATGAGCACAAAAATTATGGAGCACAATGACTGATAAACCTAGCTGATGTATCTCCATAGATCGCCAAGTTGTTTCACTGAACTATTTCAATTAGAGAACTTCAACAACCGTTTCTGAATGCGAAAACTAGAAAAATCTTTCAATAATTTAATAATACTTTATAACTTGACTGATGGAATAAAAACATGGTATAAAAACATGAAAGAACTATGTTAATCTACTGTTATAAATATGTATACATGCAATTTCTAAATAGTATTTGTTGACTTCTGTAAATATTATACTGTAAATGTTCTAACTAGTGAAAATTAGTGCCATAGGTAATTAAGCGACATCAATAATTAAATTTACCTAAAAATAAGGAAAACTTTAAAAAAATAAGTTTATGAATAAGTAAGAGTTATATACCGAGGATGCATGGAGGCGCTTTATGCCAGATACATACCCCGAGGGGCCGTAGGCCCCGAGGAATGTATCTGGCATAAAGCCGACATCCGAGGTATATAACTTACTTATTTAATAGTTGAAGAGGTTTTCTAAATACATCAATTACCACTGAATGTGGCTATGCATCGTGTGTGCAAAGGCCGACAATTTTTTACGGTAACTATCTTTATTTGAAATGCAATCGCCATTTATGTATCTAAACCTCTTTCAGTGTAAATCATTACAAGCGCTTGACGCGATCTTTTATACAAAAGTAGACAGATTGTTTTGTTTTAAATAACAATTTAATATGACCGGTTCAATGATTACCATTGATCTAATGTAAATCACGCAATAAACTATTATTAGGTAGTTCTCCATATAAACAACAACAGTGTAGACATGCGCATTGATTTATATTATTAGTCCCACATTTTATGTTCTAGATAAACTGTAATAAATTCTTGATATAACAGACCAGTTACGCAATGAAAGTTTACCTCTCGAAAAGGGCGCTGCCACTACAAGCGGGTTCAGCGTAACCTACTTCGAGATAGGCAAACGCTTGTCTCTACTTCTCGATTGGGGGCGCTACCAGTGTACTCTACTCGAGATGGTTTAGGCAAGATCCCATTGCATTGAGTAATGATATTGCTTATTTGAAAATTCACGGGATGTATCTGTATATACCTCTTCAAGAGGTATATATCTGTATATATACCACTTACCAGGTATTTATCATAGATACATCCCTACAAAAAACAAAGGAAACCGAATCAACTATTAAATAAACACGATTATAGCCACGCCTAATGACCAGGCCATTGATCACACCCATTTGCCGGAAATTTACAAGGCCCATCCCCTTCTCAAAATGCCTGGCTACGCCCGTAGGAATAATGTCATAGTTAGAGAATGTCTTTCTGTGTTAATAGACGAAATCGGAGTCTTGACTGCGCATACAATCTGAGTCGGGATAAAACGTAGTTCATTTATAACATGAGGCTGAAGCAGCCGTAGTAAACATAACATTTCTGATTTCAAAAACTTTTTAATGTTTAGGTATTACATAAGGTTCAAAAACTCATTAATAAATCATGAGGAAAATTCAAAAGAAATTAAAGTTTAATCAGTGCGTTTGTATGTGATAAAGATACCTCCTGATTTACATAAACTTTAGCTTTGATTTTCTCGGCTTAGACAAGGTTATTTTTCAAACTTACTACGCTAATGAACTTACCAAGTGGTTCGTTAACCTCGTTCTCGAGCTTGGACCATGTGAGTAGAGTTTAGTTGATCTCTCCTGTGCTTCGAGGGTTTTTTCGCCGGGTTCTCCGGTTTTTCCTCCCTCCGTAAAATCAACACCTAGGTCTTAGTTGAGATCCGTGGTCTGAACTGTGTTGTTGGCGGCAGCATAAAGCGCCTTTGATATGCCTCAACACGGCTACGGTGAAAATTTCTAAATTGCCTGATAAGCCACCCATAACATTGTAATGCGCATTTGATCATATCCACATGTTAATTTGCGCAATAGAAATATTAAATCATTATCATTATCATTCGTTTTTGAAGCCGTTCAATGAACTCGCAGTTCGTGTTTTATCAGATATAAAAACACTCGGCTTCGCCTCGTGTCTTTATATCTGATAAAACACTCCTGCTCGTTTATTAAACAGTACTTCAAAAACTCATTAATAATTCATGAGGAAAACACAAAGGAAATCAGTACCATGTCCGTGATTTTATATCTGATAAAAAATCCTCCTGATTTACATAAACTTTAGCTTTGATTTTCTCGGCTTAGACAACGTTATTTTTCAAACTTACTACGCCAATGAACTTACCAAATGGGTCGTTTTTGAAGCTATTCAAAACATTCGCAGTACGTGTTTTATCAGATCTAAAACACTCGGCTATCGCCTCGTGTTTTAAATCTGATAAAACACTGCTGCTCATGTTTTAAATATTACATAAACTTTGCTTATCGATTATCCTTGACAATAATCCTAAACGTAGTGTCTAAACATAATGAACTCAAAACATGAAAAAAACAGTCCCAGCCTATGTTATCTTCCCGTTATGCTTTAATAGACACGATGTAATTTGCATAGGGGCCCAAATTGAATAGGAAACTAATTACTAAATAAATTTGCATGTGGACCTAAATTAAACTACGATTTGGTGTATACAAGCTGTAAACTAGAGTAAATTAGTTGTGAATTGTTGTGGTGAGTGCTGTGAGTAAGAGAAATAAACACAATTTGAAAGATACAGTCGGCGGGTTGCGCGACATAATAAACGTTAGGGCTCGTGTTTTAAACTCGTGATCCTAAATATTCCAAGAATCAAGCAGGAAGAAGTATACTTGTTGATTTTGACACTTTCTGTTTGGTCAAAGAGACGTTGTTTTCGTATTTACTATATAGGGTCAATGGTCAGTATGATTGAAAACTGAAGAGATCTTATCTCTAAGCCCTAATCAAGTCATCGCAAGTTTTAGCTTGTGCTTGCTTGTGGCTCGTTTGACCGCCAGGTTGCGATGACTTGCGTTAGCTTGCGACTAATTTGATCTTGTTCAAATTTCATCGCAAGTTTTCTTCAACTTGCGAGAGCTTGCGAAACGTTTGAGCACAAAACGCAGGTGGATGCGAATCTTTCGTGCTCCGTCGCCATATATCTAGCGGAAGTGCTGGTGGCATCGCAAGTCATCGATCGTAAGATAACTTGCGATGACTTGCGTTCTCGTTTGATTAGGGCTTAACAGGAACTCTCTGCCACTTGGTCAGCGATAGTCACAAATTTTGCTCAAGACTACACTAACCGCGAGCAATATATTCGTAAGAAACGTTACGGCTCTCTGTGTTTTAACCCCGTGACTTCAAGCAGGAAGATCACTTGTTCATTTTCACACTTTCTGTTTGGTCGAAGAGACGTTTTCGTATTTACTTAAAATATGGTCACTTAATACATGGTCAGTATGATGGAAAACTGGAGAGATCTTATTCCTAAAAAGACCTACAACAGCTTTGGTAACATTGTTTTATCATTGTTCTTTCTGTCTGCCGTAATTCTTACCGGAATTACAATAAATCTCCACGAGAAAGCCAGCTTCCGTTGTGACCCCAACAAGAGTGTTGCTGGCGATGTTGAGTCGTCTTGTTCCTTCAAGTACGAACAGAAATATAACTCACCCGTCCCACTATATGGCTTTGTTCTTTTAAATGTTGGTCTTATACTGGTTCTCTGCATCATTTACGCCTATAGTGTCAAATCACGTATCGAAAGATATGACACACCAGCATCAACCAGCAATGCTGTAGAGTGTCAACCATTAGAGCGAAGACCACAGTCCGATCAACAAGGCCAAGCCAGAACCTATTTTTCTGTCTTTAATATTTATGTTTTTCATTTGCTGTTACGTATCGTGGTGGCGATCGTGTTTACTGTGTTAATGTTTTCTGCTGATTACCCAACCAAGTTCTTCTGTCCCTGGCCTTCTTCAAATTCAAACATCACTGTTTCCAGCAACGGACGTAATGGCACAACGCCGATACCGTGCACAAAATCAGTTGGCTTAGAGAGAACAAATTCTGCAAGGGCAGTTGGGGTAGTGAACATTCTTCTGACTATTATTGCAACGGTAGAAATTCTTTATCTTCTGTGCCAAATCTGGCTTGACAAGCATTTTAATAGTGATTTGGAATTTTGCTGTGTGTATCTGCTTGGAAAAAGAAAAACAATTCGCAAAATCCTAAAACAGTACAAGAATGAACTCAACAAGTGTGGGGTATTCCAAATGGAAATGTCATTCGGTAAAAAGTCAAAGAAGAAATTGAATAAAATGTATGTCAAACTGATCATTCGAGAAGGAAGAGCGTGTGAAATGCCAGAATTTACAGAAGTGGGAAGACATGAAATATATAGAACGCACTTGAACTCTGCAGAGATTTCCATTAAAGAAATTGAAGATATGTTCCTTTCTCGTTGCAATGATGGAAAACCTCCTCAAAAAATTCTTGTGGTTGGTCGACCAGGAATTGGAAAGACTGTACTTGCCAGGAAAATTCTGCTTCACTGGACTGAAGAACTACACGAATTCTATGGCGGAAAACAATATATAGCAATTTTACTCAAGTTCAGAACATTTAATTCTGAAGAAAATAGATGTTGTTCTCTAAAAGACATGCTGAAGCTTGGCATAGGACTACCAGTTGATAAACTTCATGCTCTTTATGAATTTGTTTTAGAAAACCCTAAAAGAGTTATTCTTATTTTTGATGGCTTAGATGAACTTCATGTTGACAGCAGCTGTTTAACAAGAGAAGATGACATCCCTGATGACTACAACAAGGCCATGCCAGTATTCTCTCTTTTCAGAAAGTTAGTTTCTGGCAGATTTCTCCCTGGTGCAACAATCATTACAACCACAAGACCGACTGCAGATCCTCTCTACTCCCAACTGGAGAACTTTATTGACCAAACATATGAGATCTTAGGGTTCACAGAAGAGATGATTCAAGACTATGTGATGAAGTTTTGTGGTGAAAATTACATTGGAACGAGAGTGTGGAGCTACATCCAAGAAACAGCAGAGCTGCTAAGCTTGTGCTATATTCCTGCCAGCTGTTTCATTGCATGTTTGACTTTGGTAGAATGTATTAAAGCTGAAGATTGCAAAGACCGTCAATCTAGTGTGAATGAACGCCTGCCAAGAACTTTGACTGAACTTTACAATAGGGCTATTCGAATTATCTTGTGGAATCACCACCCAGCATGCAGTAGTCAGATGGAAGTAACATACTGCTTGTATTCTGATGACAAATTTCCTGAAGATGTTAAATTAACATTGAAAAATCTTAGAAAAGTAGCATATTGTGGGATTGAGCAAAGGAAACTGATATTTCGCCTTGATACAAATGAAGAAAATTGTGGCTTGTTTAACAGCTTGCCAAATGAGCGTAAACCTCTGTATTGTTTTCTTCACTTAACAATTCAAGAATACTTTGCTGCCAAAGAATTGGTTGATAAGACTAGCAGCCCTGCAGATGTTGAAGAATTCTTGTCAGAACATACTGAGGATGGAAATTGGCATTTGGTTATTCAGTTCTATGCTGGACTGCTCAGAGACAAGTTCACAGAGAAGAAATTACTAGTGGATATCTGCAAGAGGTACAGTACATATATAGTTCATAATTATATAGTTTTACTGTGTTATTCAGTCACACGTTTACGGTAACTGGGGATGAGCTGATCGAGAAAAATCAATTTTACCGATCTGATAAATTCCAATACGATTTACGATCTGATTGTCAGCAGCATAGGCGTAGCAGCCCAATTCTATTTGGGTTGGCAGAGATTTTTGCCCCCAAAAATTAGGGTTAAATATTGATTTTTAAAGTGCCACTAACACAAAAACTTTTTTCTCGGGATTCAAATAACCCATGTCGAGTATATTAGCACTAACATATCTTTTCTGTTATTGAACACTTCTTTAAATTTTTATGCCCCTTTAAACTTGCAAAATTTCCCATCTGTTTGTCCCATGGCGGAGCAGTGAGGGGAATGGGTATAGGTTGCCTATGACGTAATACCAGGAATTCGTCTTCAAAAATCTATAAAGTGTAGTACACTGGAACTATAATAAAAGAATTAAAATGAAAAATATCGCCAAACTGGCTATAAACGTAACCTGGGTACGTTCTTTTCCTATTTACTTTACAGTAAAAAAAAAATAGAATCCCTGGTATTACGTCACAAACCCTTCTCGACACAGACACAGTCTCCCAACTGCTCCGTCGTGTCCGTCATTATCGCCACTTCAATCGATTCTTAAATCAAGAGGATTTTACCAATTTAGTTAATTTATATTGCATTCTTCATCATTTGGATTGGTGATGTTTATTTGTGCAAAAAACGTTTTGGGGTTAGTGGCACTTTAAAACTCCCGGCAGAAAGTGCCTGAATTTTCCTTTTTCAATTATTTTGGGAGGGCAATTGCCCCCCTTGCCTCCCCACCTACATGTAATAATGCCTATGGTCAACAGAAATTTCTGGCACTTGAATTTGTGGCAAACACTAGCAAAACATAACATTGTATATTGTTTGACAAAGATAATGTCATCAGTAACCATCAATCATCTGCAAGACGGAGTTCAATTTAAGTTGAAATTTAAAAAATGAATTACCACTGACGGAAGTCGGAAACAAAAAATTTTCAACCAAACAAGAAATATGTCGTGTTGAACAATGATGCACCATATCAAATTAATTAAATTTGGCAATTTATTTGTGGAATCACTACAACTTGGTGTTATGAATGAAATAATTCACAAGTATAAAAGCCAGAATGGTATTTATCCAACCGCCGATATATGTTGATGTGATTGCCCGCTAGACGATTTTAACGCTAGACGATTTTACCCGTAAAAGGGAGAACACTTACAGTAGCCTGTGCACCTTACTCACGGGATAATGTCTATGTAACACCATTGCTAATCATGTTCTAGGTCACAAGGATTTTCCACAGATCTGTGGAAAGATATCTGATTGGCCCTTTACAGTACTCGTCTAATTGTATTATACAAGTTTTAATTGACTGGTGTCTGATGTGCTAAATAACATTTCTCCAAATGAAGTGTGAAACGACCAAATAAACGAATACAGTATTGTAGGAACTTTCTTCTCGTTAAACTCTTTGAAATTGTTTGCTTGATCGTCAGTTATGGCAACAGCTGATAAATCAAGCGACTTTAAATATTACAGATTCAGATTGAGTGTTTATCGAATAGCATTTCCAACAGACAATCTATCTCGTTGTTGGTAAGGCCATGATTTAAAAATACATATTTCAGACATTGATTTATTTAAGTCTAAAACTTTGTTATCATTAATGGAAGAGCTAATAATATGGAAGAGATAATAATTGTGATACTGGAACTAATATACATATGACATTTATGTAATATTTAAAACACGAATAGGAGCGTTTTATCAGATTTAAAACACGGGCGCGTAGCGCGAGTGTTTTAGATCTGATAAAACGCGACTACGAGTGTTTTGAATAGCTTCAAAAACGCCGACAATAGATTTGCTAATTAGGATGACATTTTATATTAAATTTCACGTTCATTAGTATTCTTTATATAAAATTTCACGTTAGTTAATATTCATAGTAGTTTTATCAGGTATAACAGACTTGCACATGATCAAATACGTGCATATTAGTGGACAATTTGGTTCATGAATATTAATGAGTTTTTGAAGAAGATGATACAGTTTGTCAACAGTTTGGACAAAACGCTATTTTTAATTAAAAGTGCACAAATAGATGCACTCAACCGTGCGAAAGCCTGGCATTTGGAAAAACATCTTGATTATATAGTAAATACCCTGTTGAAAGACTGTCCTTGTCACGAACACATCTTTCTATCAAATACACCCTTTAATGTGTCCGTTTCTTTATAGTAAAGGAAATTTGAAAGCATTTCACAGAGATTAAAATAATTTAATAATTATAATTTACTGAAAATCCACATGACTTCGCTCTCTCGTTAGTAAGACCAGCTGTGCACAGGCTAGAGAACACTCAGACACTTCAGGCAACAATGGGTTAACTTCTTATTTTACAGTAGGGTCCCACTTAGGATGTTCAGTAAAAGAAATATGCAGTATTACTTTGGTATATATTTTTTTATTTATACAATACTCTGGTTGCTATGCGTGTTTTCATTGGTTGTTGCCCATGATTAGAGGACAGACACATGGACACGTCAGCTGACTTGCTTTTTTATTTCTTCATGCCCCAAAATCCGACAAGGGTTTTGATAAAAACCTTTTAAATTTTTGTATACAAATATATATATTTTTAATTTTTTGTTGTTGTCTGTTCAGTTATAGATGCACAGACGACGTCACAACGTGGTAAGAACATCAGTGACCCACTCGATTGTCTCTCGTGGGCCACTTTTTTGTTCTTACCACGTTGTGACGTCATCTGTGCATCTATAACTGAACAGACAACAGCAAAATGGATTCTATTTGTTAAATAACTTTAAGGCTACGCGTACCCTGATTGGTCAATACGCGTCTTTGGATATCAGAGTATCAAACATGGAAATCTAAAACACTAAAGTAGAAACAAAAAATGTAGTACCGGATATAACTATCAGTAAAGTAGTCATGTATAACAGGACTTTAAATGTGAAAAGACAAAAAAAACAAAGACAAAGAGAAAATGTTCAACAAATGCGTAACTCGTAGAAAAGACATAGTGATTTGTGCTCATGAAAACACAGAAAAAAGGTTTGATCAGTTCACATTTTCAAGAGAGAGCGTTCCTCAACACATATTTTGGTTTGGCCTTCCCACCTATAAAATTCTTCCTATGCTCTTGCTACGACCAACCATGTTTGAAAACATGATCCAGACGATCCAGACGCTAAAAGGGCTGATTACGGTAATAGTTTTCACTGTTTTCAATATTCGAGTTGACTTTTTACACAATACTTTTCCTTTTTACCTATACTTTTCCTTTTTATTTTTGGCAAGGCAAGCTTTAATTTGAATGTCTTCATTTCCCTGCTCAGGGAAAGCGTCATTGAGGTGATATTTAAATGGGATTGTATGTACACTGTATGCTCAAATATGTTGACTGAATAAGTTCGTCAATAAAGCTAAAATTCAGAGGTTTTGAGTGGGAACCAAAGTGAAAAAACTTTTGAATGCTTTCACCAAAAATATGTGACATAGAAAAAATTCTCCTCTCAATGGTAATCTACATGTAAGTGCATGGTTTGAACTCTTTGAAAACTTGAGTTAATTATAGTTTCTGGTAATGATTGTATAGCTTTGTAGACTGGATTTCTCCAATTGCAATGTGGAAAGAAAGCAAAGAGAGAACCTTACTGATGATAAAGTGCTTACATGAACTGCAAGATGATGACATTATAATACAAGCTGCTGCCAAACTTGATGGTGGAGGAGAGCAGAAGTGTTCACTAAGAGGTATGCGTATTGCACCTGTAGACTGTGCTGCATTGTTTCATCTTTTGATCTATGTCCAGAATTTAGTTTCTCTTGACATCTCTGATAACGATCTTGGTGACAGTGGTTGTTTGGAGCTGGCCAAGTTCCTTGAACATAAATCACGGAAGGAGAACAAGAGTAAAACTCATGATGATAAACTTACTGGTTTGAACCTTTTTAATACTAACACAACACAAAGAGGTGTACAATACCTAAATAATGTTCTAACTAATCAATATTGTAAACTTACTAATTTGAACCTTACGTCGAATGACATAGGAGATGATGGTGTTAAACATCTAAGTGATGTACTAAAAAATGAAAATTGTAAACTTACTAATTTGCACCTTGACGTAGAAGATGAGGGTGTTAAACATCTAAGTGATGCACTAAAAAATGAAAATTGTAAACTTACTAATTTGCACCTTGAGATGAATCACATAGGATGTGAGGGTGTTAAACATCTAAGTGATGCACTAAAAGATGAAAATTGTAAACTTACTAATTTGCACCTTTGGAGTACTGCCATAGGAAATGAGGGTGTTAAACATCTAAGTGATGCACTAAAAAACGAAAATTGTAAACTTACTAATTTGGACTTTTGGGGGAATGACATTGAAGATGAGGGTGTTAAACATCTAAGTGATGCACTAAAAAATGAAAATTGTAAACTTACTAATTTGCACCTTTGGAGTAATGCCATAGGAGATGAGGGTGTTAAACATCTAAGTGATGCACTAAAAAATGAAAATTGTAAACTTACTAATTTGTACCTTGGGAGTAATGCCATAGGAGATGAGGGTGCTAAACATCTAAGTGATGCACTAAAAAATGAAAATTGTAAACTTACTAATTTGCACCTTAGATGGGATGCCATTGGAGATGAGGGTGTTAAACATCTAAGTGATGCACGAAAAAAAGAAAATTGTAAACTTACTACTTTGAACATTAGCAGGAGTGCCATAAGGAGATGAGCGTGTTAAACATCTAAGTGATGCACTAAAAAATGAAAATTGTAAACTTACTAATTTGCACCTTAGATGGGATGCCATTGGAG
Source organism: Paragorgia papillata (assembly GCA_035771165.1). NCBI lineage: Eukaryota > Metazoa > Cnidaria > Anthozoa > Scleralcyonacea > Coralliidae > Paragorgia > Paragorgia papillata. Next base: position 1,091,308 of record JAWNZC010000452.1, on the reverse strand, counting down.
ATGAGGGTGTTTAAGATCTAAGTGATGCACGAAAAAAAGAAAATTGTTAACTTACTACTTTGAACCTTAGCAGGAGTGCCATAAGGAGATGAGCGTGTTAAACATCTAAGTGATGCACTAAAAAATGAAAATTGTAAACTTATTAATTTGAACCTTAGATGGAATGCCATAGGAGCTGAGCGTGTTAAACATCTAAGCGATGCACCAAAAAATGAAAATTCTAAACTTACTAATTTGAACCTCGAGGGAAATCCCCTAGGAGATGAGGGTGTTAAACATCTGAGTGATGCACTAAAAAATGAAAATTGCAAACTTACTAATTTGAGCCTTATGAGTAATGGCATATAGGAGATGAGGGTACTAGACATCTAAAGGATGCATTAAAAATGAAAATTGTAAACTTACTAATTTGGACTTTCAGACTGATGACTTAGGAAATGAGTATTTTCAATAATTATGTGATGCACTAGAAAATGAAATCTGTAACCTTACTAATTTGAACCTTGAGAGTAATGCCATAGGAGATGTGAGGGTGCTAAACATCTATGGCGAAACATCATGAGAGTACTAAACATCTAAAAAATGAAAATGGTAAGGTCAGTTTAAATTTAAACCTTTGAAAGAATGACATGACAAATGATAGTATTAATAACAAATGAATGTTAAACACGTATATGACATGATTAAAAATTACAAAACTTGTAATCTTCTGACTTTAACAATCAAATTGTAAAGTTGGGGGTAGTCAGAAGTTTATTGAACACGAGCAGTAGTGTTTTATTAGGTTTATACACGATGCGATAGCCAAGTATTTTAGACCTGATAAAACACATGCTGCGAGTTTTTTGAACGGTTTCAACATACAAACCATATTGTGACTTAATTGGTAAAGTAAAATTAACCTCGTTTAAAACGTAAAAACTAGCGAGAAATTTATGAAAAACAGCGAGTGTGTTTTTATCACATATAAAGACACTCGTGGATTTCTTTTCTTTTGTCTTTATGAATAATTAAATGAGTTTTTGAAGTACTTTTGAAATACGTGTTAGTCTTCTCCTCATCAAGACTTTGATATTAAAAGTTTTCTGTACGCAAGAGCTGTATGTATGCTGCGCTACAGTGGAACTTTATTTGAATAGAAAGCTTAGTGAGCAATGACCGTCTTCCACTAGAATTTGTGGAGAAAATGACAACGTTGAAATTTCTGACGAAATCCTGATCATGCGTCTTATGTATTTTGTATATAACATGTATTCTATATATAACATGTATTCTGTATATAACATGTAATAAATAATTTTGCTACTCTTTTTTGACTGTTTTATTCATGTCTTTCTTCAGAACTCAGAATATCAGTATGTATTTGGATGTGTTTATAAAGTAATGTTACGAAACATGTATAGTTTGTCTTGTTAGGTTAATTTCCGCTCACCTCATCAGTTTTCAAATCTACTAGGTTCAAGAGCCGTATCTTAATTTTTCGTAATTTAGTAAAAATACTTTGATGTCATATAATCACTAAGCTCTATATAACGATTTCTTATCTAGAGATCAGTGCATATGTTTATATATATTTAAGTACGATGTTATCAGCGAACATCGCTGCCAAACGTTTTGCGGCTGCGCGAGCTTCCGACTAAAAAAGAGCGGGAAACTATTGTTTTTCTGTAATTCGACGAGACTTCTACTCGTTTCTTGCAAATTTTAAGAAAACTACTGAAATTTGAAGGTTTGTACTTGCTGTATAGCTATATTATTAATATCTTTAATTAGCATATACCTCGCAGGTGAATAGTGGTTTTCACGCAATTTGATTGGTTCCCCTAGCTCTAGATATCCTGCACTATTCACCTCTGGGCTAAACAAAATGGTGGCCGGTTTTGCTTTTGTTGGCCGAAGCAGGAGATTTTGTTGATAAACAAGTCTGATGTAGTAGAATAACGAGAAAAGTCAACAAAATTAAGTAAAAGAGTGTTCACATGTATGTTTCCGTACAATTTTCTAGCCATTAATATATTCAAAGTTGTAAAAACTGTTTTGTCGACAAATATGGAGTACGCCAAGTTGCTAGCGGCCGTGTCTTGTATAAAAATACTGAAAATATATAAGAATGTTAAACTTGTTATTTCATTTATGAAGTATATGCTAAAACAATTATTCACCTCAGTATCGGTGAATAGTGTAAATATTCGCCTCGCCGTTTCGCGGCTCTGTGAATATCCAGCACTATTCACCTCCACTTCGGTGAATAATTGTAAAAATATTCTGAAAAGATCCTTTGGTAATTTTCATGGCTCGTTTTTTTTAAATACAAATGAATAGTCGACTCTTACTTAGCCTTCACTGTCCGATTGCTGTCACGGCTGTTTCCCACATTTTTGCAGTGTTTACTCTTGGAAAATCACGCATGCGCAAATGTTTTGCAGTAGTGTTTAATCACGCACTTCGTAATAGCAAGTTTCTTAGGCTTTTCACTTGCGCCATAAGCTTGGCCGTATAGTCGGTTTGGATTTTTGAGAAGGCTGGGGAGAGGCTGAAAGCGGCGTCCCTGCCAACAGTCTAACATATTCTCTTATCTAGAATCCAGGATTATCCTGAATTGTCAAATGGCCTGGAATTCAGGATAATCGTGAATTCTAAAGGAATTGAAACCCTACCTCAACCCTAATCCCTAACCTTAAACCTAGTAACAACCTTTCGGCAACCTTAAAGGCTAATCACAACCACCCGGCAACCCAGCTCTCAGACCCTGACCACAACACCTCTATTGGATTATTGATTATATGCTTTTCATTTTAACATACCACATGTGAGACAGAGATGTTCCCTAGGATTAATTTTAGTCCCAACACTGCCGTTACCAGCTTGTAACAGGACCAGCCACAATACTAAAGGGTGCCGCCTTGTTTGGCGTCAAAAACCGGTCGGTCGCTTCGTGCTTTTAGGGACTGTAAGATGCTAGGACGACGACGGACCGGTGGTATATAAGCAACATCAATTTTGCAATTCAAAGAAGTCACGGTTAACTTACCGTTTTGAAGCTAGTTTAACGACTTCCAAAACGTCTCAGTACTGCTAAAATGATTGTTGTGTCGCTATTGAAGTCAATCTCAAGCTACAGTTCTCATCTTTTGGCCGTTGACGTTATCCTGAAGACGTGAAAATGCTCTAAGTGGAGTTATATAAAGAACGAGGACGGTGCGTGTAGTTGCGATTACTCTAGGGCCTAAAAAGGATTCATTTTTTTCGTTTCGCGAAAAAGATTCTTTTGTTTAAAAAACGTCGTTGTTGAGCGGTATCGTTGAGGTTGACGTCGTAAATCTTAAAGTCCCAACGAAGTCTTAAAATATAGTGCCGAGCTTGTTGATTCATTGAGAAGGTAAGACGATAATGTCTAGCCCGATATTATTTTTCACACGCGTGTTGCACCAACGCAGCTAGGTGAAGAGTCTTACATATAATATAACTCTACTCTGGCCTAAACGCTTTTTTAACGTAACAAGACGCCTGGTCAGGCGTTCACTCGGGCTACTGCAAACTCCCAGCTGTAATTACATCGCATGCAGTGCTAAAATCTATAAAAGTCTAAATGTCATTGGTCACAGAACATAGTCAAAACACAATCCAATTTTCCGATAGAAAACACAATTCGCAATACACAAAAGACGATTGCCTGTATTTAACGTATTTCCGCACAGCGTTGATATGTCGAGTCCCTTCGGGCTTCGGGTGTTAAATATCAACACAGCACGATCATGTTTAATCAGGGATTGTTAGCGTATAATTATAAGATCAAGATATACCTGCCAGCGACATTACTGAACAATAACTATGTCTGTGAACACACTGAACACGTCCAGGAAAGAACACTTCACTTCAAACAACTTAATCAGATATCAGGAAAGCGAAGAAAGAACGTATGAACACGCATCAGTTTCGCAAAGCCTGACGAGATGACGTAATGATTGCCAATTAATAACTAAGCCGAAACCTAGACTCGATTTACCATAGGTAGCCCGACTAACTAGCGTAACTCAAAAAGTTACTGTTTATGGGACTTTATGACCCAATGTTTCGACACTCCGATAATAGTCAATAGAAGTATGCATGGTCTGAAAGTCCGTTATTCTGTCGTCAAACTTCTAAGGGGCTAACGTATAGCAATCCAACAATTCATGTTGGGTGGGAGTGGAAGGTAGACAAAGCTTTTGTTTTAGGTTTCAGACTTCAGAGCCTTTTTGTGTCTGCTCACCTGCTGACCTGATAAGGTCACGTGGCACACTACTTTATTGCCGATTACGTGACATTTACGAAATCGAACGATTCGACCGACGTTTTGGCGACCATTTACGAATTGGACACATGTGTTTTTGAATAGTGGTGCGATTTTTCGAATCCTTTTCTTCAAGATCCAAGATAAAACAATCCTCTCTTTTCAGCAAAATAAAACAGAAGGTCTTTGTTTCGAGTACTAGCTCATTATTTATTTGAACGATAACATATTTAAACAACTTATCCAACTCTTATTACGACCGTTTGACGACAATGGACCATTTGCACGATGACGTGAGATGGCGTCGGGTGACTACAACTACCAGAATGCTTTGCCAGTATTCTAGGGTTTCGGCTAGAAGGGATGACTCAAAGGCCTCGTCCAGTCCTTTCGCGGCTTTTCCAAAATATGTCGTCAAATATATTTTTCCAAAAAGCTAGGTGGTTTAGCAATCTTTTCGATATCCTAACCATAACATAAACCCTAACCCTAATCAGAAATCTGGTTTACCCCCTAGCTTTTTGGAAAAACATATTTCACAACATATTTTGGAAAAGCCGCGAAAGGACTGGACGGGTCCCTTTGAGTCATCCCTTTTAGCCGAAACCCTAGAATACTAGCGATTGGCGAAACATTCTGCTGGTTGTAGTCACCAATGCTGTCTCACGTGATCGCGCAAATGGCCTATTGAATCGTATGTTTTTATACAGTAATTTGCTTAGTATTTGATTTTGACCGGGAAGGTAGTCATGGTTTGTATCTCTGTTTAGGCGCGCATTGACAGATGCATTTGCATCAACGTTAACGAAAACATAGAACAAAGAGTTTGGTTGTGTTTCCAGACACTTTAATTCTAGTGAGTGCTGCTAAGTAATTATCACGGATATTTATCTAGCGAGTTTCTCAAATACGTCAGTGGACACATGCACACATAGTGTGCCTATTTTTTAAGGTTTATTACGGGGGGCACCATTTGCTAAAAGGACTCTTCTGTGGCACGCCCCCCTGAAAACGTTTTTGAAGCATTTTGTGCATTCTGAAGGGTGATTTTTAGGAACACTGAAGGTTATGAAATGTCATAAAAAAACAGTTAAAATACAACACATTACTGACTGCTTTGCTGTGTCAGAACTCGTCAGCATGCCGAACATGTCAACGCTGCTGTTCAGTACTGCTTTGCGCCCCTTATTGTTAATATCATCAATGGCAATGCTGGACAAGATTGTACTTATTTTAATTTCAAATGTTCGAAACAAGGAAGTGGGTTAATTATATAGGAATTTTATAGAAATTTTCCTTTTATATTCTTATCGCTTTAGATGCTCCGATCTATAGGATTCTTGTGAACATCATCAAAGCGGCCGACAATGAGCTGCAATTTATGTTGAGCGTGGTGTGAAAGTACACAAACCTTTTGTTTCACGTTCATTAATATTTATACAGCAACGCTGCTATTGGCTGATTGCTTCATTATACCAAAAATACAATGTGCTTAGCAGGCGTGAAAGAGCACAAAGGTACGTGAACAAAAATATGTAACAAATTAAAGATTTTGGCCTCTTTCCATACTATTTCTACGGACTATGATAGAAAGGACTATAGAAGTATACAGTATTTTAACTGTTATTTTTGTTTTGTAAGTTGGTTAAGATCGCTCTGGAATGTAGCAATATTAAACAGATCACTGGAACAATTATCTCGAGCCCAGTTTGTAGGGGAGGAGGAGGAGGGGCATGGGCATCAACCCTGGGGGAGGGGGATGCAGCCAGAGGGGCTGCCTATTTAGATCTATTTAAGTACACATTTTCGAAAAAGTCGCCGAAACTTGTTTCAAAAAGTAGAACAGTGTTCTATTATAAAGCCCGGCATACACTGAAGAAACAAGTTTCCGAAACACATTTTCAAAAACGTTTCCGAAACTTGTTTCAAAAAATAGAACAGTGTTCTAATCAGGGAAACTTCAATTTTTCAATTTTTCAATTTTTGGTTTCGGAAACAAAGTTTCGGAAACTTTTCAACATACACTAGAAACTTTTGTTTCTGAAACCGTGTTTCGATAACTTGTTTCTGAGATTTTTACTTGTGTATGCCGGGCTTTAGATATTTCAAATTTTCCGGGCGAGCATGCCCCCGGACCCTCTAATCCCCCTTTCAGAAACACATTGTCGTCCTTTGGGGAGGGGGAAGGGACAGCCTGGTTCCCAGGCCTCTCTTTTTAACGTCGAGCGGCAGACCGAAATTGTGAGAGGCCTGGAATAAAATGTTTTGCTTCGCCCCAAATCTGGCCCCAAAACTGGCCCCAAATTATACAGGCATCAAACGGCCGTTTGGCGGAAAACCAAGAAAGATAACACTCACGTCTGTCTGCACAATTCTTTATAGTATCATATATAGCAAGGTTGGTCTACTCCCGAAACGTTAAAATAGCATATTTCGATTTGTATAAATGTGTTTCAACACAATCACTTCCAACGCCGAACACTATACTTTATTAAGCCTCGTATGTAACAACCTTTTAACGTAATGTAACACAAAGAAACCTACTCGTTTGCTGTCTGCTCAATAAGAAGTTTGTTTAAGTGCCCTCGTTCATAAAGATTAAAGAATCCGAGCTCCAGCAGGATAAATGATAGATAAAGATGAACATTTTCCGCTAGTCCTCTCGCTCGATGCCTATTCTGTGACGTCACCAAAATACGTTCGAGAGAAAAGAGGACTAGGAACTAGTCTGGGGGAAGGGAAGTGGAAGGAAGTGGTAAATTGAGAACGCGGATGGAGGTCTGGAACTAGCCAACTTCCATGGCACGTTTGTCTGCGCTGTTAAAAAATATCGCGGGCTCATCGTGTTTTGTATCGTCTGTGGCGAAATTTTGAAAATGTGGAGAAGGCATGACGACCGAGATATCTTCAAGATTTACCAACAATCTGTCGGTCAACCAGAGTTTTAAACTATGTTGTCCAATTAGCTAGTGGAGACTCTGACGTTCTTCTGATAGGTGAAAGAAGACATTTAGCCAGGAAGGTGTATAAATATCGAAGATGAAGTGATGGTACGAAGAAGCCGCATTGGAGTCAAATTGATAGCGAATGTTCGATCGACTATAACTCAAAATCTGCCCTCTTCCCCAAAATTTAAATGCTGGTTTCATTTTATTCCATTACTGCTTTTGGTATCTGAGAGGTATTTCGCAATGGGAAAATTGGGGAAAGTGGGTAAATTATGTATTTATTCCTTTCATCCGACGACTTGTTTACTAGTTAGTGCTGTCTTTAAAACGTACTCAGATTCTGTCTTATGTCGAGCAAGACCTCTTAACTGCCACAGCGTTGTGCTAAATTTATGTATAATTCCGTTCGTACATAGAAATATATAATCAGTTTTTTTGTCTCACTCAGATCTTACAATAAAGTTTGACATGCCTACGCTAGTAGGGACCTTACGAAGTACGACGGCAACTTCAACGACGACGTCTTCTAAACAAAAGAATTCTAGTTGTGGAACAAAGAGAATGAATAATTGTTAGTCCCAAGAGTAATCTCAACAGCGTCCTCGTTCTTTATACAACGCCACTTAGGGCATTTTCACGTCTTCAGGACGACGTCAACGGCCAAAAGATGAGAACTGTTGCTTAAGATTGACCTCAATATAGACACTACAATCTTTTTAGCAGTACTGCGGCGTTTTAAAAGTCGGTAAACTAGCTTCAAATATCAAATATAATAGTCAGTCAGCCGTGACTTTTTTTAATTATAAAGTTTATGTTGCTTTTTAACCGCCGTCGTCGTCTTAGCATCGTAAGGTCCCTACTAATTTCATTGCGGCGACGACATGCAAATATTGTCAATTTTTGCAGAATCTGCCCTATAGCCTCAAAATATTTTTTCCGATTGTCAGTCTTTAGTTGATTTTCTTAAATTTTAACGACAAATTTTTTGGTCTAAAAATTGTAGAAATGGGGCTTTGAGCTCAATTAAACTGCGTGCATTTGAAGCCACGGCATGTTGAAGCCACGGCATGTTGACCACAACGTACTCAAGTCGTTGTCATCCAATTTAATATCGTACGATTCACTAAAATATCTTTCTATTTCTTCACGTTGTGAGAGGGTGCTTCTGACTGTTTCCAGTGTCCTTTCACAAGCCGTTTTACAAACTATACACCTTTTTCTGGGCGAAATAAGGGTGGTGGGGGGGAAAATTTACCGCCATCTTTGTTTATGTTTTTGAAGTCCTGGGGACAACTCACGCGACTATCAAAAAAAACTGTAAAAGCCACGGGACCCGCGGCCCGCGCATTCAAGCCGGTTGAAACGAATGAGTACCTTGCCACATTCGTCAGGTGCCAAGCAAAAGGCACAACGAACAGAATCGCCTTTAAGATTGAAGTCCAGCTCAGACGCAATTCCCAAAACGTAAAATATTACTAAGATCCCTGGTATTCGGTAACGAGCACAATCTATTTGAAAAGGAAACAAGCCGCATGTCCCATAATCGAAGTCGAACTGTAACCGGTAAAGCCCTATGAGAAAAGAGTGAAAGTACTCCTTATCAAGAATGACAGTTCTTTATTTGTAAGAACACCAAGAGGTAAAGAACTTGCTGCGCTTATTGAGTGTTTGATTCGGTCGATATGGAAGCAAGCTACATGTATAAATCTGATTATAATTTCACACGCGTCATCAATCGAATTTTAGGTGTTAGTCAAATAAAGTTTCAGACAATGAGAATTGTGCGTTGTCTGAACAACGCTGCCCAATTTTATGAATAGAATGTCCACAGTCCCTTATTCCCTTCTTCCTCACTGTTGAATTATTTACTATACGTAACTAATTAATTAATTTATTATTTTTATAGATCATATAGTCTGCGGGCGGGCATTCCTTTCTACCTTTAGGGAAGAACGTTTGCTTCCAGGTTATATACCCACCAACTTAGTGTTGATCTATTAATTTAACTTATTATATTTGTATTGTATATTACTCTTATATGTAAACATAAATCTAACAATGTATGTAGTTTAATTTTAAGTACATTTGTTATTTCTCTGTCTCTTTAAATTGTAAGCTTTAGCAATACCAAATGTACTATATAGGTCATGCTGATAAAAGCTATTATTACTTACCTTACCTTACTTACCTTACCTCTTCTCTTCTCTTCTCACTTCTTCTCTTCTCTTCTCTTCTCTTCTCTTCTCTTCTCTTCTCTTCTCTTCTCTTCTCTTCTCTTCTCTTCTCTTCTCTTCTTCTCTTCTCTTCTCTTCTCTTCTCTTCTCTTCTCTTCTCTTCTCTTCTCTTCTCTTCTCTTCTCTTCTCTTCTCTTCTCTTCTCTTCTCTTCTCTTCTCTTCTCTTCTCTTCTCTTCTCTTCTCTTTCTCTTCTCTTCTCTTCTCTTCTCTTCTCTTCTCTTCTCTCTTCTCTTCTCTTCTCTTCTCTTCTCTTCTCTTCTCTTCTCTTCTCTTCTCTTCTCTTCTCTTCTCTTCTTCTCTTCTCTTCTCTTCCCTTTCCCTTCCCTTTCCCTTCCCTTCCCTTCCCTTCCCTTCCCTTCCCTTCCCTTCCCTTCCCTTCCCTTCCCTTCCTTCCCTTTCCCTTCCCTTCCCTTCCCTTCCCTTCCCTTCCCTTCCCTTCCCTTCCCCTTCCCTTCCCTTCCCTTCCCTTCCCTTCCCTTCCCTTCCCTTCCCTTCCCTTCCCTTCCCTTTCCTTCGCTTCCCTTTCCTTCCCTTTCCTTCCCTTTCCCTTTCCTTCCCTTCCCTTTCCTTCGCTTCCCTTCCCTTTCCCTTCCCTTCCCTTCCCTTCCCTTCCCTTCCCTTCGCTTCCCTTCCCTTCTCTTCTCTTCTCTTCTCTTCTCTTCTCTTCTCTTCTCTTCTCTTCTCTTCTTTTGTCTTGTCTTGTCTTGTCTTGCCTTGGCAAAGCATTTTTGTATCTCATTAATTAGAGTTTGTTTACCCTCCTACATTTGATTGGCTATTTTTATCTACGTCACCATTTTAGATTTTTGGAGAAATAATTTTATATTTCTGTTTTATTTTATTTTATTTCATTTCATCGCCGATGATCGCCGATCAAGGCGGGAAAATAATATTTTTTTGTCAAAATGGACGCCCCTTAAACAGCAGATTATTACTCTATACGAAGCTTTCACTCGTCATGGCGCTGTTACTAAAAGAGAAAAGGCTCATGCAGCGTGCGAAATATAGGATCTGCATGGGTGCGAAAAAAATTCGAGACAAGGGAAGAACCGAAAAATCGGGACAATTTAATGCATGTTTTAAGTGCTTGGGTTTTTTCTAGAGGCTGGGTGGGTCCTAATTTGTCTTATTCCATCGGATTTCGGTTTTCATTTGTTTTTCTTGTCTTAATTCATTGGCGACAGTCGCCGATCATCGGGGGAAACACTTTTTTTTGGTTCTTGCGATGATCGCCGATAATCGGGGATCGATTGTCCCCCATTTCCATGATTATAATCCTATTTCAAAACAAAAGCTCAGCAACAAAAAGAACAACGACATATTTACATGGCTAAACTGAAACTGGAAGGATATTGACCAACAACAACGACAACGGAACGCAATCCAACCATAGGCGGGTCCTAGATTTTGGGAAACAGAGAGCCCATCGTGTCGTTAAACGCGTAGTGCCGTAGCGGACGTCCGAAGGCGAAGCATGGACAACACAACACAACACAACACAACACAACACAACATAACCCAAAACATCTTTGGAAAATAATCCGTAACATTGCACCCTCGAAGTGTTGTAATTTGCCTAACCACTTAACCATAGATGATAAAACCTTTACAGATCCTAAAGATATTGCTAATTTGTTTAATGATCACTTTGCACATATTAGGGACTCCGTTAAGCTTGATGATTCTAGCAACTCTAACTGGGACTACCTTACTAATTTTGTTTCTTCTAAACTATCACCAAATACCACGTTTACTATTCCCCCAGTTTCAGAAGATTTTGTACTCAGTCTGCTAAACCATTTGCCTGTAACTAAAGCTGCTGGGTTAGACGATGTTAGTGGATATTTTCTTAAAATAGCTGCACCATCTATCTCGCCCATTCTAACAAATATTTATAATCTGAGCATTACCTCAGCCGTTTTCCCTAACTTATGGAAAATTGCTAAAGTTTCTCCCCTATTTAAAGCTGGCTCGCTTACTGACCGCTCTAACTTTCGTCCTATCTCTGTTTTAGCTATAATTTCAAAGATTCTGGAACGTCATGTTCATGTGTCACTTTATAATTTTCTAACAAGCTATAATCTTCTTGTTGATAATCAATTTGGTTTTAGAACCTCTCGCTCATGTGAGCTGGCAGTCACTGATCTCATGGATAAGATTTTAACTAACATAGATAATAAACTAATGAATGGACTTCTTCTTATTGACTTTAAAAAGGCTTTTGATCTTGTTGACCACCATATCTTATTACTTCGCAAGCTTAAGATATATGGCTCTTCTTCCATGGCATTAAATTGGTTTACTTCTTATCTTAGCGACCGGTACCAACGCACTTCGTTTAAGGGTACATTGTCTGATATGGTTCCTATTACAGTTGGCGTTCCTCAAGGAAGCATCCTCGGGCCTCTTCTTTTTCTGCTATTTATTAACGATCTTCCATCTCAACTATCACATTCAAATTCTACAATGTTTGCCGACGACACCACTATACTAACTAAGGGTTCTTCTGTTAGTGAATTACATCTAAATCTTAATCTTGTCACTAATGATCTCTCAGCTTGGGCCAAGCAAAACAGGATGGTAGTAAACACATCAAAGACCAAAGCTATGCTCATACATTCTTCTCAGAAGTTAAGGTTTATCTCTGATCAATCTCTTTTGGTCAAATTAGACAACAAACAAATCGAACAAGTCCAGCATGCTAAAATACTTGGTGTCAATTTAGACAGCCATTTAACTTGGGCCAGTCACATTGACAGCTTATGTTCTCTTGTCAATAGTAGGCTAGCATTGCTGCGTAGGATTAAACCTTTTTTAACTCAAGAATGTGCTCTTCGTTTTTATAACTCTTGCATCCATGCTAATATTATTTACTGCTCTGTTACCTGGGGTAATTGTTCTAAATCACTTCTGCTCCGAATTCTTCGTCTTCAAAAGCGTGCAGCTCGTATTATTTTAGAAGCCGACTATTCCACCTCTTCTGTTCTTCTTTTCTCCAAGCTTAAATGGATTCCAGTTTTTGATTTAATTAAGTTAAGGAAGCTTCTTCTACTATTCAATATATTACTTAACCCTGATGCTCCAACTTCCTTTAAACTTATGTTTAATTTTTTATCTGCCAATAAACAACATGCTCGTACTAGAGCCTGTTTATATGATCTTAAGCTGCCTTACCCACGTACTGATTTTGGTAAGCGCACATTTCTCTACAGTGCTTCGATTCTTTTTAACTCCTTAGACAATAAATATAAGCAACTCGCCATGTCATCAGCAAGTACTACTGATATCCCTATAATATTAAGAATAACTACCACTAAAAAGAAACTCCGTTATTACTTTCTTGATAAACTTACTTGTATTGACCATCTAGAAGATTTGTTTTGCTTAAACTGTAAATTTCTATTGAATTGTAAATGTATTTCTACCTAACTATATTATTATTTTTTTCCCTGTATGTGTATATAATGTATTCTGTTTAGTATATCATTTTGTAATTATTGTTATATTTTGAGGGCCGTATGTTAGATAACCTTTTTGGTTAATACGTCTTTTCCCTCGTGAAATAAAGTTTTATTCTATTCTATTCTATTCTATTCTATTCTATTCTATTCTATTCTATTCAGGCTTTAGGTGGGCTGGCCCTCCGAATAAGGCTGGAAGTTCTTTGTATAAACGACGCTCAAAAGGGCAGACTCTCTTAGGAGGGTGAAAAGAGTTCTTGTATTAAACTAAGGGGTTGTTCGTATGAGGCGGGCTGGCCCGGTTACCGGGCTGGTTTTATGTCACGAAAATCTTATTACGACTATCTGAGAAACTAGTAGTGTAGAGTGATTTAACAAAGCGGAATTGCGTTCGCTTGTCTTAATGTTGTACGAAGATCCTCAGGCTGATAAAACTTCAGATAAAAGATTCCACATCAAAATACATTTCAGTCCGGGCGTGAAATGTAATTTAGAAGAAGCTGCGGCCAAAACCCCTAGTGTCTTACTTGAACCACGTGGCAACGCCGACAGTTTTGACGGTGCTGAAGTGAACGCGGACAGTAAGAAAACTTTACCAACTGCTGACAAGAGACGGCTACGAAGTGACTCGGATGATGAAGTGTTACGAGTGCCAGACAAATATTGGCAATATGTTTCTCCGAGACGCTTCGGTATAGTCGGTCGTTATCCGAGTGCAGTTTGGGATAAAAGAGTTAAGCAAATCTTTTTCTTTCTTATTTTGAGGAATCATGAGGATGCAACTTCATTGATGGTGTACAACCAAGATTTTTGCTATGTCATTGTGGGAAAGCAACTAATATTCAAGACGGAAGCAGGGAAGTTTTTAGAAGCTGTTGTAGCATTTTTGTCATCAGTGATTCACTTTATTTGTTGGATTTGGATTATCCTAAACAAAATGAAATTGGGATGACCATTTTGCAGTTTTATATTTTCAATGACAATTGCATACCAAAGGACATGCGATTCTTGTTAATGCGATGTTAAAAGCATACAGGAAGTGTAAAGTGGAATCCTGTTAAAGAACTGATGTGACTTGAACTTTTTTTATATACATAACTTTTATGGTACTGTATAGTTTTCTGCACAGCCATATTATAAGTGCAGTGAATGTTATGTTATTTCACATGCTTGTGGTTTTTAATTAATTTGTAAAGCCTTTGGAAGTCACAAGAACATCACATGACATTCGAATATGGAATATCATTGATATTATAATGTACAGTATATACAGTGAAGAATCCCACTTTACGACTGCCCAGTTAGTATTACTTTGCTATCACACAACTTTTTTACCCTATAACAATTATAATAATCTTATAACAATTTGGTTTATTTTCTCAAAATAAGAAAATTTTGTTCTTGTTTCAAGAAATATTTTCTTGCTAAGAAAAAATTTCTTGTCATTCTCCCAACTAAAAAATTTCTTATTTCAAGAAATAAAAATCTTGAAATAAGTTTATTTTTTCTTGGATTAAGATTTCTTTTTCTTAAAACAAGAAAATTATTTTCTTATTTTAAGAAATAATTTTCTTGGATTTTCTTAGTAATTTTTCTTATTTCAAGAAACAATTTTCTTGAAACAAGTTTTTCTTTTCTTGAAACAAGAAAATGATTTTTTGCTGTGTACTATATGAGCATATCAAACTTTAATACTGCGGAATTTCAGCAACTTTTCACTTCTGGATGAACTACTGTGGAATTATCTTAAGAAAAATCAGAATACAGTTAGATCCATAACCATACATTCCCTCTCTTACCATGTTCTATTGCTGAATTATTTAGTAGAATTATTTAGTTTAATATCTAGTAGATCATCTAGTTCACAGCGTCCTCTCTTCGATCCATCTTGTGAAAACGCTGCACGATTGCATGCCGTTGAGGCAAATGGAAAATTTTCTGAAGGAAACAAGTAATTTCCACGCACCTGAACTTACCCCTGACCTGCAGAAAAGAGGAATGGCGCCAAAAGGACTTCAGCTGAAACCAGAAAAGAAGGGATCTCCCATGGCACGTGACTTGGCTGCCAGTATACCTAGAGGAAAGGATGGCATTGATTTGGCGGAGTTTGAATGTTGCGAAAATTATGTGAGAAAGTAACGACAGTGTAGTCGTGCCAACGCAAACCCGAGAGCGGTGAGAATCAGGTGGTATTTTTCTCTTTTAATAATTTGTTGCACATGGTTGTTTTTTATTGATCTGAGTACAGTAAATATTCGCCATTTTACTGCATTTTACCAAACCAGCCTGACTCAGTTCTTAAATTTTTTATATCCAACCAAACATTAGGGTTCAATAGTTCTGAATTATTGCACTTTGGGCTTTACGCCTAATCAGTAGGCGAGTTCACCGCTTAAACCCGAGAGCAGTAAGAATCAGGTGGTCTTGTTCTCTTTTACATAATTATCAAACAAATGGAAATATCTCGAAAACGAAGAAAAATACGAAAAAGTTGTAAAAGGTCTTCTTCGCCATTTCACAAGTTTTTGGTTTTTTTCAAATTAGACAAACTTGATTTATATTGCCAATACCGTTAAATAGCAGGTGTTTACTGTAACCTGCATCGAGCTAGACATGTTTTAACATTATGGGTGAAATTATATTCTTAATTTATTATGTATATTTATACATATTTTAATATTAATTATTTCAATGAAATATATTTTAATGAAATAGCAGGAGGTGATGTTGTAGTCGGAATGTACAAGGTTCTTTTCGAACTTGTGAAAGTTTGATTTTATCCAAAATTGGAAATAAATTTGTTACCCAGTGTTTGTTTGTTTTTATTTATTTATATTTATTTATTTACTTATTTACTCGGGCCACATATGGTAGGCCGAGTCTAGGTTTCGGCTTCGTTTTTTGGGTGTCACGATTGTGCATTTTTGCACTTTTTACTTCAGCTACTATTAGATGTGTGACTGAGTGAGACCATTTAAATTTCCATGTAAGACAAGTCTTACATTTGATTTGATATTACTTTAAGGTGAGGTAATACGGACAACCTTTTTCTTCAACTTGCAACGCAACAATGTTGCAGCAATAGCGTACCGTCGAGTTTTTATTTATAGCACAAAATGCGGGAAAACAAACCAAAATTGACTTTCAAATGATTGCAAATGGGCCCATTATCTATTGTCCGTACTGCAAGAATTATGGGTAAAAGCGGACAAACTTAAATAATGACGTCATCAGGACGGAGCGCTGCAACGCAACAAAGTTGTGTTGAAAGTTGAAGTAAAATGTTGCCCGCATTACCTCACCTTAAAGAATCGTGATCTCTGAAGACGACAATGGTACTTATAATAGCTTTTTAATCATAGATATCACATGCAACCCAATTTCAAAGTGTAGCTGCCTGCTTTGCGGGTATTTTTAAGGCTACAGTGGCGACACAATAAGATGTAAATATCATTGAATTTAAAGTATAAAAATTTCAATTAAAGCAAGTTTCGGGAAGCTCCAACGAATCAGATAACAACCAAGGTAGGTTTATTCGTTCATTCATAGTTAATAGAACATATACATAAAGCATGGTCATGTTGAACTGACAATGGAGTTCCTAATTATATGGAAGTAAATTCTATGGACACGTGACGATGAAGCACCACAACACGTGACGGTGAAGCAAGTCACTAATTAGTAATTAAACCCGAGCGTTGCTATTGGATGACTGCTCCATTATACAGAAAATACAGTACCGTGAAACTGCACAAGATCACCAGAAATTTTGGTCATTTGTTCTCTCTGTCGCCTAATAATATAATTATGTATTCTAATGCGTTTGATTCTATTGTATTCTAGTGTATTCTCATTATTCAGGTCATTGAGTTATTTAGAATTTGCCTAAATTGTGCATGTATGTAGGCCTATATATAAACAACCTGTAAACGACTATAAGAACTGTGAAATCAAGCAAGTTCAAATGCTTTTGGAAGTACTATGCATGCTAGGGACAAATCAGGATCTTTATGTGCTCATGAAGTAGACTGACTCATGCCGAATGCATTGCGATCTGGAGACTTCGCATCACCCGCAACGTTGTTGGTCAATTTGACCAATTTCTAGCACCTGTTTACAAAGATTACTATGGCTAACACTATGGATAGTGGCGCTTTTGGTGCAAAAATAAGACGAGCTAGGGAAGTACTTAGTCGTCGAGCTAAGAAAAAGTTTTTTAGTTACAACTGTTGCTTAGTCCACGCTGAAGTCAGATGGATTTGGAGAAAGAAGAAATATATCACCGTTTAAGCAAAGTTTGAATTATTGTGTGCTCTCCTTATTATTTACTGTTGAGAATCTCCATTATTATGGTCGTTAATGCGCACGCGCGCCACCATCTTGTCCCAAATTTCTGGCAATGAATTTCCATAAACTTGAACAAAAACATAGAACAATCACTTTGGACGAGTTTCCAAACCATGTATATGTTCTATTAAATATGGTTCATTTGAACAAATTTCAATACAAATTGTGCATCGTTTACGTTAAAACGACTAAAAGCCAATTTATATTAGCCTATAGCAAATATAAATTTAAGTTAATGAGACATAAACGTCTGAGCAAAATGTAAAGCTGCGTAAAGGCCTTGTAAATCGGTAGGGGTCCGGACAAAGATCAATTTCTCAGCTGTCAACAACTCAAATAAAACCCAGACAGGTATAAAGGTCAGTCTTTCCGACCAGCATGACTCCGCACGTGCAGAACACAAGGCAATGAATAGTGGTATTTCCTCTTTCTCGCGGGAAAATCTATCAATAAAATTTCACCTAGTCGTCCTTATAAGACTTCAACAGACACCATATGAACCATTGTGATCAAGAGCTTTACACAATAAGCTACGTGTAAGCTCGGTAAAGTGAACAAATTACCATCCATTCAACGATTTTGCACATCTTTATTTAAAAAAACAAAAAAACAAAACAAAAAAACCCAACAAAAAACAAACTGTATACGTTAGTTAAAACGTTTTCACAAAAACACTACTCCTAGGATATGTCACGCGAACTGCGTCAAATGACTTATGGTTGACACTTTATTATCTTAATTAATATATGAATCAATTTTGTAAATAGCATTACTATTTTAATAAAGATTTGGTTTGGGGATGAAGTGCTCCCAAAGGTCACCCTCAACCCCATAGACTCATACGAATTGATGTAATTATAAGAATTAATCGACGAAAGTAGGAAATGTCCAACTCGGGGATCTATTACCCCTTGGACATGTAGGATGCCCTTGGGGATCATTACCCTTCGAGCAAAGTCCAACATGGGGAACTACGACCCCTAGGACATTAGAGTAGAGTCCTACTTGGGGATTATTACCCCTGGGATGAGGGTGACCACAATTTTCACCATTCGGAGTTACTTCTCCCCGAACCCTTCTCCCACAAAAACATTGCGTGTGTGTCATAGCTGTATTCTTAGTTGTCGCAAAATATGCGTATGAGGAGTTGGATCATTAAATTTAATAAATGGGCGTGCGATGTTTTTTCATGTTTGTTTATGTTTGAATCTTGCAAGTTTTTGTCGTAAGTTAAACTCAATTAAACTCTTCCGGCTGGCATTCGGAAGGTTGTGAGTTCCAAGTCCCGTCTGGAACTCAGAGTTTTTCTCTGAGTTTAACTTACGACAGCTTGTACCGCACAAACAAACGAAAAAGCATTATAAAACCATTATAAAAACGTTATAGCTTCCGTACGTTTAGTGATCTTAGTTTGCCTTTGGTTTGTACGGAAATACATAAGGTCGTTTTTCTTTTCCACAATTAAAATGATCTTCCAAGTGATATGCATATTTCACCTTCTATTAAATTTATAGCTATTTTAAATCTAATTAGTTTTTTGCCTTGTAAATATTATCTCTATCTATAAATTTTGGTGAATTTTTGGTGTGCAATTCTTGTTAAAAAATTTTGCCGTAGTTTTCAATCTGACTGCGATAGAGTACAGACGTGCTTTTGTTAGCTCCGTAGTTTGAAAACCATTCAGATTGTACCATGTCTGACACAGTTAAATATTTGAAGAAGGAAAACAATGAAGTAAAGTCACATGGATATACTGAGAAAAGAATTTAAGAATTTAGAAGCTACACTGGACCGTCGTATATCGCTCATTGGAACGACAGAAATGATAGCCATTCATGCATGTTTATCGGACAACGAAACGAGCAAAAGACTCCTAAGTAGCAGTTATAATGACTTACCAAGCTTTCGACACGAAGCCAAAATCGAATTTGATCAACTAAACAAGAAGCTCAACAGTTTAACAGAGAGAGAGAGTAGACGAAATTCTCGACGCGATAAACAATATTGAACGCTATATATATATATATAGTTATCAATACAATTTTAAACTCATTGGAATACCAGAGTTAAAGTTAAAGGAATAAGCATAGCCTGCATAGTAGAAGGAAACGAGTTCAAAATAAACTGAGATTGAGAAGAGAGTGGCCATAAGGTAGCTGCATGTGCATCCGAAGGAAAATTTCTATTCGCTGGTTTCCCAACGGTTAATTACGGTAAGATTTTCACGCAAGACGTGGCCCTTTGGCTTAACGGTGAGTAACTGAATTGTCTGACATGCATTTGCTTGAGCAAAACATCATTTAGAATTTCTTACAATCGCTTTGACTCGAATCAGTGGGATCTACTAGGCGTATACTTCTCCAGCGCCATTGCCCATCAGCGCCAGTTGTCAGTGGAAAATAATCAGTTCGCCATTAAATTTTACTATTATTGCTATGGGTGCGAATGTCGCGGGATGTTATGCATGGTTACATTATTGATCGCCATAGTCGGTCGTTACATACACATGTTTTATAACTACGAAAATAATCTGTCTTAGCTTTCTGTAAACATAAATTGTTTAATTGTTTAATTGTTTAAAATATTTTGCAGTGAACGATATTCACTGTAAACCAGCCAACATATGCAACAGCAGAATAATGATAATGTCAGACGCTCACACAGTACACATATACCACACAAATTCCTGAATCATGAATGTACTTTGATACACATACTCATTCGTAACTGTACTATTTTAGTTAATTCTAGATACCTGTTTTTTAAACGGAGTAAATATTCGATCAACTTCCAAAGCTATTTAGCTCAGGTTTTTGAAATTGACAACTTCCAAAAATACACTCTTTTAATTAGGGGCGGCACGAAAAATAACAATGGGCGCCTGCAGGAGCTCCCCTTCCCCGATCATCCAGCGCCGGATATGCAGGCTAGAATCAGCACAGGAAACTTCTGTGTGGATATTACTTTACAATACATAGATATCGTCCACCGAGTCCCATCTAGAAATTTTGCCTATGACAAGCCATTATTTGTAAGTTTACGAGGAGGTGCATCAAAGAGCAAGTCATTAACCACCGACAACATGCTAATAAAGTTGACCCGGCTTCTCTTGGTTTACCAAATGATGCTTTACTATCAAACGCCAGAGTCTATGAACACCTAACCCCTAAATTACAGAAACTCTTAACCGATGCAAAGAGATTTCAACAACATCATGCTGTTTCTGCTGGGTGAAACATTCTACAATCCTCCAATCTGGCAGTGGTACTGGTCTTTATTTGCATAATAGTCTCGCGTATAAAATTCGTTCTGATTGTAATTATTCAGATCCCGAGGTCATCGAATGACTTTTTGCCGAAATTAGCATTCCCTTTGGGAAATACATAATAGTAGGATCGGTATACCGTCCTCCTAATCAAAATTTTGTGCCTTTTTTGGATAAATTTAACGACATCCTTTCTAACCATAACAGAACCATAAGAGATTTTAACAAGACGAATTTAAGGTGGCTCCACAGTTTCTTGAAAAATGGAAAATACAAGTTTGAGAGTCCAAAACACGTGCATAAACAATTCGGAAAAAGAATAAAACTAAATGTTATGCATAGTTAAACAGTCTGACAATCAAAAACTGTTACCAAATAAATAGCAACAGTTGTTGCTATGGCAACAATGATGTTTCAAAATGGCTGCCAATCACCCTTCAAATTAATTCAATTCGAAAAATACTTTGGTGACCCCCAATTTTTTTTTCATTAAGAATTTTCTTGAAGTATGAGTAATCAATAGGCCGAAAAAATTATTCGTTCTACAGAATTTTTTTTAAATTGGCCTATTGATTACTCATACTTCAAGAAAAGTTTTACAGAAAAAAAAATTGGGGGTCACCAAAGTTTTTTTCGAATTAAACTAGTTTGAAGGGTAACTGGCAGCCATTTTGAAACGTCATTGTTGGCATAGCAACAACTGTTGCTATTTATTTGGTAACAGTTTTTTAATTGTCAGACTGTTTAACTATGCATAACATTTAGTTTTATTCTTTTTCCGAATAGTTTAATCACGTGTTTTGGACTCTCAAACTTGTATTCTCCATTTTTCAAGAAACTGTATGGGGCCACCTTAAACAAATTTCGGACCAATTTTTCACAAGTCAATTGGCCAACAATTTGAAATGAACAAGATCCTAATGATTCGTATAATAAGTTTTTTATCAGAATATTCGCGACTTTATGAAATCTGTTTTCCTTTAAAAAAGATAAAAAATAATAAGAATAAATGTGTTCTCACTCCGTGGGTGACAAAAGGCCTACTAGTTGCTATTAAGAAGAAAAGAAGGCTTTATAAACAATTCCTAAATTCCACCAACCCCAGGAATAAATTAAATCACCTTATTAGAATTGCTAAACGTACTTTCAACTAACTTTCAACTCTAATGGTATATCAATAACAATGCCATCAGAAATAGTCAACGGGTTTTGTAATTACTTCACAAATGTTGGTTACCAACAGCGAATTCCACTTTCCATTCGTTCTTAACTGATCCTGTAAATGAATCAATCTTCTTAAATCCAACTAATGTTGCTGAATTGACAGAAATTTGTCGGTCCTTTAAAGGGCTGTTTATATGGAAGGCGGGACGGGACGTTTGCCGGGACGGGACGTTTGCCGGGACGGGACGTTTGCCGGGACGGGACGTTTGCCGGGACGGGACGTTAGACGGGACGTTTTTTTATCCCGGGTTTATATGAGAATGTTTTCAGGAGGGACAATTGCGACCAGGACGTTTCGCACCACAGCTAGAAATATATAAAAACCACAGAATAACAGAGAAATAAATATCATTTGACGTATTATTAAGAGCTGCTGTCCTCCTACTAGCCGTTATCACTCATTTGTATCGAATAAACAGCTTAAGAATCAAAATAAATACTCGAAACGGTATCCTTCATATCCTCCCGGTTAGGCGGGACAGAGCATTTAAATGGCGAAAATTGTCCCGGCAAGCCGGGATCCCGCTTTGCCGGGACGGGACGAAAAACATCCCGGCAAACATCTTTCCATATAAACGGAACGGGATAAATATGAGAGATATACATGCATGGCGAGATCTCGTTTAACGTCCCATCCCGGCAAACGTCCCGTCCCGGCAAACGTCCCGTCCCGGCAAACGTCCCGTCCCGGCAAACGTCCCGTCCCGGCAAACGTCCCGTCCCGGCAAACGTCCCGTCCCGGCAAACGTCCCGTCCCGCCTCCCATATGTAAACAGCCCCTAAGTTGGGGAAAGCATCAGGATACGACTAGAAATACATAAACGCAACAACCCCTCGCCCGCTTTTACATGCTTTTTTTAAACACCCGCACCCATGCACCCACCCAATCACCCACCCACCCCCTGATTAAAATAAGCACTGCTGATTATATACAGCCAATATAAAAACAAACAGATATAAAAACAATCAAGTTTATTATATAATTTATGGATAAGATGACTAATAAAACTGATTTAATGAAGTTGAACATACCAATTTCATTATTAAATTCTGGTTGTAAAAAATATATTGTTTTTAGGAGGTTTCAAAAGGGATTATTTTTAGCAAGCCTTTAAATGGCTTCCCTATGCATACATGTCTTGAAAAGGCAGAATGAAAAAATTACGTTTATAATAGAGTCTGAGATAAAACAATTTAGTAGAATCGGATTCCTGAAAGAAGTATTAAACAGACCACGTTTCCAGTCGAAAATTTGGAAATATAGCCACGAAAATCGACAAAGCCCATGAGTATTTTTAATAATAAAAAATGCATGCAAAGTCAATGAAAAACATCACGTCTACATAAAGGCGGATTTCCACTCAGGAAAATGAACACCGGATCGGACCGGATCGGAACAAAATCAAATCCGCGCATGCTCCTTGAGTAGAAATTTACTGTTCCGATCCGATCCGATCACGCTGCGTCCGGATAATAAAATGTTGAAATATTTTGAACTTTTTTTGGCCCTGTGATGCTGATCGATGCTGTCTACCAATCAAAATACCGTATTTATATCACATGCTAAAACAAGATGGACGACAGTTTATGCCTCATCGAGTTGCAGTGCCAGGAGCTGGCAGCATCTTCTTCCCTTTCACCACAACCATTTATACCACCAATTCAGCCACCAAATAATCTGCAAGACCAAGAAATTTTGAGTCTCCGGGAGAGGATCGTAGAAATAATGTCTGACTATCCCTGCCTTTGGTGTACGACGTTACGATCGTACAAAGATTTAACTAAGAAAAGTGCTGCATGGCGTGAACTTTCCTGTAAGCTGAATGCATCTGGTAAGATTTCTGTATTGTTTTTATGATTTTTAATACTCATTCTCCTATTTGTACAAAAAGAGCCGGCTAAATATCACCATATGTTTGCTAGGCGAAGCATTTGCCCGTCAAAATATGTTTCATGGTAGTGCAAGCCATTTTATAATTAAGTTATAAGAAGTATTTTTTCTTGTCGAAAGCAGAGGGGTAATCGATACGAAACATGAACCCCCCTTTCTTGACCCCTTTATGGCTCCATTTCTGCGCCCATTAAAAATATAATCAAATTAAAAAGTGCAGCATAATTAAAATTCATAAATGCTGGTTATTTTTTGCTGGAATTTAAAATTTTGACAAGATGGTTTTATATGGCACTTCACTAAAATGCAAATGCAGCTTACTGTACCTGGGAATACAAGAAGTACAGTACTTTAGTAATTAAGTTACATACCATACTCCACTTTTAATTTTCTTTTGAATTTTGATTCATATTTGGACCAAGTGTATGTCCTTAAATGTTCGGAATAGTTGTTTGACTAACTACCTACATGTATTTTTAAAAATTATTGAAAAACATGTAATTGAAAATTCTAAAGCCTTGTAAGGTTTCAGCATTTTAAATTATTTGTGTTTTATAGTTGAAGTAATCAAGCTTGAATGGGAAAAGTTGAAAGACAATTATAGAAAATGCCTTAATAAAAGAGAAACGGCTACAAGATCTGGTGCTGGTACAAAGAAGTTGCCCACATGCAATTTTTTTGTTGAGCTTTCTTTCTTACGTGACACCCTTGTCAACAGAAAAACCGATAGCAACTTACCTTCACTATCAAGCAATGACCTCAGTTTATCTGTTGATGATTATACTGAGTATCAGTGTGATTTAACTTCTCCTGCTGATGAACCAGCTGCAACATCCACACCTTCACAAAGCTATGACAGTCCATTCAAGAAACAGAAGTATGAAAATCGTAAGACAAAGAAAGAAATTATCTACAGCTTGGGATTGATGCTTTACTTGTGAAAACCCTCAGTAAAGATCTGGATAATTCCTCTTCTGAACAAGCTCCAAAACAAAGATTGAGAGAAAATGATGGGCCAGATGTATTATTCTGCTTGAGTTTAGTAGACACCCTGAAGAAGCTGGATGCCCAGAAAAACGCTATGGCAAAAATGAAAATTCAACAGCTGCTGTTTGAAATTGAGTTTGATGGATGATTGAATATCGATGTATATTTGTTTTGGATATATGTATGTAGCATGATTTTACTATTGCATTACTTTTGTTACGTTTACATCCAAGACTCGATATCCATTGAATGTTATTTTTGTTTGAAAAAAAGTATTAAGGAACTGGTCACATTGAATATGGAGAGGGGGGCTGGAGTAGAAATTGGGGGTGGTGTCCCTGAGATTTTTCTGTATATTTGTGAAGGGGAGTGTCCAAAAAAAATGGGGGTATATTAGTATTTTGGGCAAGTTTTAAAGGGGGCATCAAAATTAATATTCATATAAGTGGGTGGCCTGGAAAATTTTCCAAAAAAATAAATTTCTTCTCCAGCCCCGCCCCCTTCATATTTAATAACTGGTCCCTAACGTTCTATAATTTGTTGTTGTGTAAAATAGTAATTTGTTCATAAAAATATTGACAAAATTTTAATTATTTATTACCAGAATTTTATTTATTTACAGAAAAAAAAAAATTTTATTTACAGAAAAAAAAATTTATTTGTATTTATTATTGACATTTGTATTCAACATTACATTAAATTGCATTAAATTTAATATCATTACATTACAAATTGTTTCATATTTGCCGTTAATTAGCAATACAGTTGACTTCTGTCAAACTCATCTAATGTATCATTTACTGCATCAAATTGCCAAGATACCGCACCTGCATCAGATGAGAAGTAGGTGCAGAAACTGTCTCGCACTTTTTTTGCATCATTTGTGTAGTTATTGGACCCAACCCTAGATATATCTATTAAACCATTCTGGCAAGAAACTTTTCCTTCGCCAGTCACCAGGTCTAACTCTCGACCCACTACTTGAATCAGCATAGGATGGAGGGCAGTAAAACTTATGGTCTGCCATAAGGTAGTTATGAAATGCAACTACAGCTTTAGTAGCTAAAATAACATTTTCAACAGATCCTATTACAGGTCTTCGAAATATTCTGAATCTAGAAGTACAAATGCCAAATGTGTTTTCGATCACCCTTCTGGCTCGTGAAATCCGATAGTTACAAATCCTTTTATTATCATCCAATGTGTTACGAGGATAAGGTTTAACTAGACATGGTTTGAGTGGAAATGCTTCATCCCCAATGAAAACATATGGAAATTTTTTCATGACTACCATCTAGCTCTCGAGCTTCTGGAAGGTTCAGTCTGTTTTCATTTATTGCACAACCAAGATTGCAGCTAGCAAACACACTTCCATCGCTTTGACGTCCACTGTCCCCAATGTTAACCAGTAAGAATTGATAATGAGCATCGCATACAGCCATTAAAACAACACTATGGGTCCCCTTGTAATTATAGAAAGATGAACCTGCTCTAGCTGGTGCTTGCATCACAATGTGTTTTCCGTCAATAGCCCCAACACAGTTTGGAAAATTCCATTCTCTTTCAAAGACGTATGCTACTTCCTTCCATTCTTGGGAGGTTGTGGGCACTTTTAAATATCCTTTCTCGAGCAAAACTGTCCAAATAGCTGCACACGTTTGCGAAATAATACGGCCAACTGACGTTGGGCTCACACGGTAGTTACTTGCAATTGTAATTTTGGCGTCGCCTGTAACTAAATATCTTAACGTTATGCACAGTCGTTCCTCAGATGAAATGGCCTCTCTTCTGAGCGATGATTTGGCGATGACTGGAGCAACAAAAGACTGCAGCTCTTCAAATTTTACTGGTGACATGCGAAATTGTTAAAAAAAATATTCATGGTCGTATAGCTTCAACTCTTCAATTAATAAGTGATATTCACTTGTCCACTGTCTTTCCCGAAATATTTTTCTTACCCACACGCTCTTTTTGTATTTTTCTTGCTTTTTCCTTCTTTGTAGACGGCGACGTAGCAAAATAAGAAGAAGGATAACCCACTTGTCCAACATGGCGTTATTAGCAGGAATCCCTCCGGCTTCTGATTGGCCGATAAATTTAGCACTTCTATTGTCAAGGTGATGTGTCGTCTACATGAATATCTCTGCATGAATATATAATTATTGGGATTCAAAAATAATTTAAATTATTTGACTGAAGTTTACCTGTTCAGCTGACGAATAACAATTTTTAATAAAATGATGTTAATGCTATTCGCACATCGAAGTATAGCTAATCGAAGTATCGCATTGTTGTGAATGAAAATTAAAGATTAATTCTTTGAAGAGATTGCTGTGCACGTTTGGCGATAGAATGAGTCAAATACTCGAAGCGCGATGCCACGATCAAATAATTTCATTAAACTGTTTAAGTTATAATTATGCCCAGTCGCATACAAATTCTCCAAGCCACTCTTGGCCAAACATGCGAAGCTTGAGAGCGGGTATAAACTAAAAGTTGCAAACACGTTGTCGTATAATAGTGCGAATCTTTCTTTAATTTAATACCGATTTCAAATCCGAGCCTGCTCTTTCAACGTTATTGACATGGCGCGTTCGTGTGCACTAACATCTTTACTAACTTTGGAATTGTTTCTGAAGCTGAGTCACAGTATTTGCAGCAGAACTACAATCTAGAATCAATCCGTACTCAAAGGGCGATATATTTGTGCTACCAACGTCATGCGGCAGTGCTAAGTTTATCGGCCAATAAGAAGCCGGAGGGATTCCTGCTAATAACGCCATGTCTTGTTCACAGCTGCTGCCATTTTTGTTTACAAATATGCCATAGCCGCGCGAAATAAAATAATTTGTTGGACTGGACCGAGTTGTAAATTTTCCGATCCGGTCCAATAGTACTTTGATTGGAAATCAATTGCCGGACAGGATCGGATTTGATTTTGTTCCTATCCGGCCCGATCCGGTGCTTATTTTCCTGAGTGGAAATCCGCCTTAAGCCTAAAGTAGTGTTTTAAGTATAGCTTTAGTTAAGCTGACTTATGGTCTGAACGAGCAAAGGGAAAGCACGAAAAGGTGAAGCTGTATATTGTTTTAGGTTAAGCGAAAACTTCAAAACAACATAAGAACAAGGTCAAGGTATACTGAAACTGTATACCGTTCTTGGCGTTTTACACAATATATAAATACTAAATAAATATAATTATTTATAATACTAAATAAATGCAAATCCCCTACCGTTAACTTTAAAATGATTTTGAGACCACTGAGTGACGAGATATTTTGTTTACCCTACGGCGTTTGGTTTCTTCAAGTTTTCTGGTTTCGCTTCAAGATATATTAAATCGGCTGTTTGTTTATCTCAATTGACTCTTTCACTGTCCTTTCCTTCGTTGTTCTCTTTTAAGTTTTAAGTAGAGCTTGAATAATTTAACAAGTACCAGTACATGCAGGGTACCCTGCTATCCGAACAGCGCAAGTTGTGGATTTGATAACATATATATATATATAAACAGGTTTCAGAATTACTTTCAGCTTTTCATCTCGCGTGTAAAGTGGACTCCACGCATGTCGAGATTAGCACCCTCACCGAGCTCCGGGCCTTCGGCCCTACGCCCGGGCTCGGGGATAATATTTCAATGCATATAACTAAAAATACCTTTGAACTTATATCTCAACTTCTTTTGCAAATCATTAACCTTTCACTTATGAATGGATTCTTCCCAAATAAATTAAAAATTGCTAGAATAATTCCCATACACAAAGCAGACATTCTTGAATTATTTACTAACTATATAGACCTATTTCACTACTTCCAAATTTCTCTAAATTTTTTGAAAAGGTTATGCACAATCGCATAACTAAATTTATAGAATTATTGATATTTTATACTCTCGAAAATTTGGATTTCGGAAAAAAACCACTCTATCTATAGACCAAAAAGAAATTACTGTCGGTGTTTTTCTGGACCGTTCTACTAAAGCTTTGGATACTCTAAACCACGAAATAATGTTTGCAAAACCAGAACATTATGGTATCCGTGGCGTAGCTCCGCAATGGATTAAGAGCTATTTTTCTAATCGTAAACAATTTGTACAAATTAATGAAACCAGTTCCTCCGAGCGGATTATAAAATGCAGTGTACCTCAGGGTTCTATATTAGGCACTTTATTCTTTTTTCTTTATATTAATGATCTACCTAATGCTACGAGAATGGCAGAGTCTTTGATTTTTGCAGATGACACTAGCATTTTTTATTCTCATTCAGATCCAAATTCAATAGGCTTTCCGTTAATATAAAAAAAACAACAAGTTATATTATTTTTAAACCAAAACAAAAGTTAATCAATATCAATTTGCCTATATTGTTTATGACAATCAATGCCTTAAACAAGAGCAAGTTGTGAAATTTCTGGGTATTTATATAGATGAGAACCTTACATGGAAATCTCACATCTATGTGAAAAAATATCAAGATCTATTGGAATAATTTATAGATCTTGTTTCGAATTATCTACTAAGTCAAAATTATCTCTATATTACACTCTGATTATCTTAGTTGTTGCAACATAGTTTGATAATCTACATACGTCATTAGTGCCATAACGAATTCAGATTACCGAGCCCATTCAGCACCCTTATTTATCCACTTAAAAATTCTAGATGTCTATAAAGTAAATTCATTCCATGTTGCTAAATTTATGTTTTTATATCACCATCGTTTGCTACCCTCGTTTTTCCTTGATTTATTTTTGACTAATGAGTCAAGTACATAATTATAATACCAGATATGCAGCAGATTACCGGTCCCACACTTGTCGCACAAATATCAAAGAATTCACAATTCTTCACATAGGTCCAAAAACTTGGAATTCTCTACCATCTTCAATTTCCTAATCAGTTACTATATTCTCCTTCAAAAAGAAACTTTCAGTTTCTACTTAATGGGTGAATACATCTAAATTCGTTATGTTTGCATACACCTTTCGGTTATAAACAACATAAAAATAATATTAAATATATATACGAGGGGACCTCTTCTATAAAAGCCTAATGGTTTCATGAGGTCATTTATCTTCTAAAAGGCAATGTTATATATATAATTTATTTTAAACTATCTAATATATATACAGGTCGTAATTACACTGTGTTTCAAGGCAATCATCAGATGACTAACGGACTAACGCGATTTATCCCTGAATTTAAATTTAAATATGCCGCGGAAGTGTAACGTTTAACACTTCCGCGGCATATTTAAATTTAAATTCAGTGATAAATCGTTAGTCCGTTAGTCATCTGATGATTGCGTTAAGCATGAAACACAGTGTAATTACGACCTGTATATATATTATATAGTTTCAAATAAATTGTATATCAAGCTCTATACATCTCTGTATCGAGCACTCGATATTATTGCGAGATTACCTTACGTGCTTTGGTCATAGTCTGTCTGTAGTCTGTCTGTCGCCAGGGTATCTTAAAACTATTGCACCGATTGTCATGAAAGTTTGCAGAAGTGTTGGCCATAGACCAACGACCAATCCATTAAATTTCGGTTGAATTTAGCAAACATTTGGATGAGAAATTATTAAATATCGTACCGCAAGATTCTCCGTGTAGAACAAATGCTTGATTGCGCTCATTACCTTCATTTTATGCAAATATTTTGCATAATTTTGGCACGAGTGCAATCAAGCATTTTATTCATACATGCATGTGTTGGTCTCGTGAGCTAGCCTGGTTAAAAATAACCCGCTGGCGGAGGTATATGCAGTCCCTGACTGCCCTCTAGTTACCTATATATACCGCAGAACTTGAGGGCAAATCAAATTCACGGACGAACCATGTCCACTATCACTGTCCAGGCATTTGAAATATTACATTTTTGGTTAACTAGTTCAAGTGTTCTTGTAACTGGCGCTTTGGCCGTTTTATTATGGACGACTTACCCTAGTTTTCTCAACTGGCTCGTTCTTCGTCACATCCCATCGCCAAAAGGACTGCCTATTCTTGGACATCATCTGCACTTGCGAAAGCTTGTTGACGATTTGCCTGTAATAGAGAAATGGAGCAAAGAATATGGACCGGTGTTTAGAGTTCGACCACTTGGCTGGCTTTGTGAGTATTAACATTAGAGTCATTTAAATAGCTAGTTTAGTTAACCAATTGCTGCCTAGGATATCTGAGGGTTCTCCCTTTGACAAATAAAATCCTCTGGCGTTAGACAGTAAAACAATGAAGAAGCCATTTTTGGCCGCCTCATGCGGGATTGAGTTATGGCATGTATAACTCGTTTGAAATGTCGCACTTTCCCCATATCGAAACAGAACTGCTCAAATTTTATATCATTTCAAACGTCGAATTTCTTATGCTTCGAATTCAAAGACAGCATCTCCACTTTCCATCTCCTATCTCTTTTCTGTCAATTTATCTGTCTCTAAGTTGTACATGATAGAGGTTAGGGCTTATATTAGATTCGGGCAATGTATAAATATAACATTTACAGTGCTGGATGTGAGAAAATCCATTGTCATAATTAAGTTATAAGTATCTCATACAACATTATGTCATAATGCCATTATGTCATAATTATCTGATGTAACATTGTATCATAATACCATTATGTTATAATTATATCATAATGCCATTATGTCATAATTATCTGATGTAACATATCATAATACCATTATGTCATAATTGTCTGATGCAATATTTTATCATAATTACGTCATAAGTATCTGATGCAACATTATTTATAGCTTGCGTATATAGACGCTTGTGATGTAGTGGAGTGGGTGAAGTCCGCCTTGTGAAAATATTCTGTTAATTTGGGGAGGCTCAGGGAAACACCATTTGACTTTTTTGTCAGTGTCTTGTAAAATGTTATGTGTGCGATATTGTTTATGTTTGAGGGTTTTTTATAAGAATGGAGGAACACAAGTGATATTTGAAAGTAACAGTATATATGTGTGCGATATTGTTTATGTTTGACGTAGTTTGTTAAGAATGGAGGAACACAAGTGATATTTAGAGCAGATCGGTTCACTTGGGTATGTGAATGTAAGTTTGTTAAGGCCTCCTTTCGTTGATATAAGACGTGGTGACAGTGTGGTATTTTAGACAACTTCGATCATTTGATTTCTCTAGTTTATCTTTCCGTTGTTCACCTTCTTGTATGCTTCGGACGTTTTGCACTTTGCACTCTGTCTCTGGCTTATGTATTTGCATACAACACACAGCATTTTTAAACAACGGGGATTAACGTGTCATCATTTCAATGTGTGTGCAATATTGTTTATGTTTGAGGTTGGGTTTTTTTAAGAACGAAGCAACACAAGTGATATTTGAAAGTAACAGTATGTTTGTGGGCGATATTGTTTATGTTTGAGGTTTTTTTAAGAACGAAGGAAGATAAGTGATAGGTGTGCGATATTGGTTATATATATATATATATATATATATATATATATATATATATATATATATATATATATATATATTTTATTTTTATTTAAACATATCTTATTTATCGACATTTTCTCCAAGAGCTTAGAGCTCATCAAGGGAGATTACAGTAAAAACCCGCTAACAAGAACCTACATTTTACCAAATCAGCCCGGGATAGGTTC
This sequence comes from Paragorgia papillata, assembly GCA_035771165.1. Taxonomy (NCBI): domain Eukaryota; kingdom Metazoa; phylum Cnidaria; class Anthozoa; order Scleralcyonacea; family Coralliidae; genus Paragorgia; species Paragorgia papillata. The sequence goes on along the minus strand of JAWNZC010000452.1, from coordinate 1,059,052 downwards.
TTATATTCTTATATATTCTTATATAAATAAATTCTTAATTTCAGCCTGAGGTTCTTTATAGTGGTAGGTTCTTGTTAGCGGGTTTTTACTGTAGCTATGTCTAATTTTTACATTGAAATAAATAAATGGAGTACAGCACGATGTAAATAAAGTTTAAGACAAAGATTAGGATATTGGAAAAGCTAATCAGAGATCTTATTCAAACAGATTAGAGAATATCAACTTACTAATCAGTTGAGCTAGTAAATCGCTTTGTGTTCAAGATGAATAATTGAACGTTATACATCAAGATATGATTTTCTTCATTACTAATCTGTTCTGAGCCATGTAGAAATATTTCAATTATTTGATCATCTGATAAACTCGACCATGTGGTGTGGAGCAACTGCGCAGACGAAGAAAGTAGTTGTTGTCGTTGAGTAGCATATCGAGGACAATAAACAAAATAATGCTATTCCCCATCGACATTTACAAAAAGGAGAAGATTTACAATTAATTCTATATAAATAAAAATTTAGTGCACAATGACCTAGACGGAGCCTAGTATTAATATTGAGCCATATCGATTTAATGAAGTATTGTAAATTGTGTTATATTTTTGTCCACAAAAATAGCTACATAGTTTGCTCTTAAATAAAGATAATGGTTCTATATTACATATGTTGTCATCAAGTTCATTCCAAGCTGCAATTGCCGATGGGAAAAAGGATCTCTTAAAACGTTCAGTATTAGTAGGGATATTGTAAAGTTTTCATTGGATCTCAGCAAGTAATTAGATCTTTGACTAACATAGGGAGGCAGTAGATCACGAAGGTAGGATGGCGTGAAGGAGTTAATTATTTTATAAAGTAATGATAATTTATATATATATATATATATATATATATATATATATATATATATGTATGTTTGAGGGGTTTTGTATCTATTGCTATCGTGTTGTGTGTATGTATGTATGTTAGCTTTTTTGTGTAGCTGTAAACAATGGGCGACAAGTGAATCGGGCATGATCGGGGACAATCGAAGCTCAGATTTTTTTGGCGTCAACCTACGAGCTGTCAGTTTGAACGATGGAAACGAGTATTTTAAATCCGATCGTCATAGGCGAAGTCTCCGAAGCGACAAAGTTTTGGATTAAAATACTACGATTTTCAGGGGTTCTATTCTATACGATTTTTTCAAATTCACATATCTTGTACATAATTTAACGTTTTATCTAACTGTACGAGTTTCGTTAATGGCACGAACCTACAGACGATTCAGGGACACTTTAAAATGATTGCGTTTGACAGTACGCCAAGTGATGCATAATAATGCAATTTGATATTTGCGCTCATCTCAGTTCAAATAGATTTTTTTCCTTTGCTATTCTATACGATTTGTTCTAATTCACACACATTGTACAGAATTTAACGTTCTATCTAACTGTACAGTTTCGTTAATGGCACAAACCTACAGACGATTCAGGGATACTTTAAAATGATTGCGTTTGACCGTACGCCAAGTGATGCATAATAATGCAATTTGATATTTGCGCTCATGTCAGTTCTAATAGCCTTTTCTCCGTTGCTATTCTATACCATGTTTTCTAATTCAAATATGTTGTACAGAATTTAACGCTCTATCTAACCGTAGAAGTTTCGTGAATGGCACAAACCTACAGATTATTCAGGGGTATACTTTAAACACGCGGTATCCGGTGGCTCAACTGCAATGAAGATATATCCCAAATTCCCAATACGGCTGCTAGCCGTTAAATTCTATATTTCCGACAAAGTTTTGGACTAAAACACTATGCTTTTTCAGGGTTCTATTCTATACGATTTTTCACATTCACATATGTTGTAGAGTGTTTTAACGCTCTATCTAACTGTACAAGTTTCGTGAATGGCACAAACCTACAGACGATTCAGGGATACTTTAAATATGACTGATTGCGTTTGACCCGATAATTTCCATTTGATATTTGGCGCTCATCAGCCTCATCTCAGTTCAAATAGATTTTTCTCCGCTGCTATTCTATTTTTTCTAATTCATATTTGTTGTCCAGAATTAACGCTCTATCTAACGGTATAAGTTTCCAAAATGGCACAAACCTACAGACGATTCAGGGGTATACTTAAACCCGCGGTGTCCGGCTCAACAGCCGTATTGGCATATACCTTCATGCAGTTATGCAGTAAAACATTTCGGAGACAGGGGATATTGCTGATAAAACTGGTAAGTATTTTTAACGTGACTTATAGTAAACTTGTGTGAGTGTGATCTACCACAGTTTTTGTGAGTCATGATAAAAAATTATTTTAGTCAGAGAACGTGTACTTTCTCTTTAATTATCTTATAAGATCTTGCTAAAATCTTATAAGATCTACGTGTAAAAATCTTATAAGATTTTTCTTAAGATCTTACAAGATCACACAAGATCTTACAAGATCTTGACAAGATTCTCACAGTGGTGGGTTTGGCGCAGATACATGTACGCATAGCGGACCTTTTGTTAAAGAACGGAGCAACACAAGTGATATTTGACAGTAACAGTATATATATGGCGGTATTGTTTATGTTTGACGGGTTTTTTTAAGAACGAAGCAACACAAGTGATAGTATATACGTATATATACAATATATTTCCATCGGACGACGTAGGGTATAATTAGACGCTATTATACACAATAGACAGAATAGACACTTGCAGTGTTGTTTTTAGTGAATAGACAGTTATTTAACAATTATTCGCCGAAGGCGAGGTGAATATCGGTGAATAATAACCGAGACGAATATATCTTATATATCTTATATATATCTTATATGCATTTTAGTTTAACATACCGATTGTCGAACAGATGATATCGATTACCTACAGTATTATTATTGGTAATTGAAGACGGAGGACATGTTGGTTCCTCTGCTCTTGCTATAAGAGACTGACTTCCCCAGCTCTCCCATGCATGCATCGCACTGCTATAAGAGAGTTACCCCCAGCTCTCCTGTTCCTCTCCACTTGTCATATGAGACCTACCTCTCCAAGTTCCCGTGTTTCTCTTCTCTTGCCAAAAAAGACTGACCTTTCAGCCCACTATTCCTCTGATGTGTGGGTGGGTAGTATAGGGAAGAGGGGTTCTGCGACTGGTGGATCTCCTGATCCACAGGTGACGTCGATCGTTATTCATAATTTTATATTAATTTATGCATCTTAGCAACCATTAGCCAAGATTTTATTAGTTTATAAAGTCTAAATTATCGAAACAGCCAGTGCATTTCTGTCAAACTAGGTTACCTAACACCGTTTGAGACTTTCTTTGAAAAAGTTCACTCGGCTTTTCTTTCCCGTTATCGTCTTCATATCTTACGTTAATTCATGGTATTTGCTGCGGGCAGGATTGAGCATGCCCACTTATTATTTACGCATGCGTCATCGTTCTCAGGCTCTTTTCGCTAACGTCGTAACCTAAAGTCGTAACCGATTACTTACGACGAACTAAGAGAAAATAACGTTGATATCGACAAAGACACTTCATCGTTTCAGCTTAAAACTTGTCTAGATGAACATCGAGACTTGTTCAACAGCCTAAACGGCCGAATAGATGACAAAGTCTTCAATACGCTTATGATGAAACGAGTCCCAGAAACTTTTGTCGAATTATTGCCTATCTAACCTTAGTATATATTCTAAGCGATTGCTTGGACGAAGAAACAGTTCCAAAAGCCGTTCGAAGAACGATTTTGAATCGTTTTGACTTGTCAAACGAAAGTTACTAAGCAAAGGTTGAGTGCACACACGGACAATAGCGTGCGGGTCATTATGGGTCATTAGTGGTGCAACTCGCATGTATTTGCATCGTAGAATTTGTAATTAATTGTGGGGTTGTAAAAGGATAATAAAGGATGTGAAGAGGTTTTAATAAGTGGGTATCTTTCAGCATAGAGAAACCGTCGCGTCGTCTCATTCGGATTCTGTTCTCTTACGAGTAACGTCGAAAGTCTTCTTCGGAAAGTGTTTGGATAAAGGAAATGGAGAAGGAGGAGGAGGAGAAAGAGGAAGAGAAGAAAGAAAAGGAGGAGGAGGAGAAAGAGGAGGAGGAGGAGAAAGTGGAGGAGAGAAAAAAGGAGAAGGAGAAGGAGGAGGAGGAGGAGGCAGAGGAATAGGAGAAAGGGTGAGGAAAAAGAGGAAGAGAAGAAAGAGGAATAGTAGAAAGAGGAGGAGGAGAAAGAGGAGAAAAAGGAGGAGGAGAAAAGGAGTGAGGGGGATAAAGAGGAGGAGGAGGGGAGAAAGAGAAGGAGGAAGAGAAAGCGGAGGACGAAGGGGAAGAGCAGAAAAAAATATTTTCGTTGCGTTTGATTTAAAATTAAATATTTATACGATTATCGCTTCAAGACCAATGTTTCACCTGAAGAAAATAGCTGCGTCATGCAGCACAACTGGGCAATTTCATACAAAAGCAATCCTATCAATTACCTCGGCTCCGATCGTTAATGCCACGTACAATTTCTTGCATTTTTTTGTTCTGTATTCTACATGACATTAACGACCGGAGGTAGTTGATAGGATTACTTTTGTATGAAACTACCCAGTTGTTGCTGCAGGACGGAGCTATTTTCTTCAGGTAAAACATTGGTCTTGAGGTGATGATTGCATAATATTTTAAATCAAACGCAACGAAAATATTCCTCCTCTTCCTATTTCTCCTCCTCCTTCTCTTTCTCTTTTTCCTCCTCCTCCTCCCCTTTTCCTTCTCTTCTTTCTTCTCCGCCTCCTTCTCTTCCTCCTACCCTTTCTCTTCTTCCTCTCTCTCCTCTTTTTTCTCCTCTTTCTCCCCTCCTCTTTCTTCTCCTCTTTGTCCTCCTGTTTATCCTTCTCCTTTTTCTTCTCCTCTTTCTCCACCTCCTCTTTTTCCTCCTCCTCTTCCTTCTCCTCTTTCTTCTCCTCCTCTTTCTCCTCTTACTTCTCCATTTCCTTTTTTTAAACATTTTCCGAAGAAGACTTTTGACGTTACTCGTAAGCAGAACAGAATGCGAATGAGAGGACGCGACGGGTTTTTTTTATGGTAACTTCACCGCTAATTACCTTTTGGCCTAAACATGCCCACTCATTAAAACATCTTCACATCCTTTATTATCCTTTTACAACCCCACAATTAATTACAAAATTCTACTGTATATGCAAATACATGTGAGCTGCACCACTAATGACCCATAATGACCCGCACGCTATTGTCTGTGTGTGTACTCAACCTTCGCTTTGTAACTTTCGTTTGACAAGTCAATACGATTCAAAATCGTTCTTCGTAAAGATTTTCGAACTGTGTATTCGTCCAAGCAATCGCTTAGAATATATACTAATGTTAGATAGGCAATATATCGATAATTTCAATAATTTAGACTTTATAAACTAATAAAAGCTTGGTTAATGGTTGCTAGGGTACGTCATGGTTGAATGACAACACTGCTAAGATGCATAAATTAATATAAGACTATGAATAGCGATCGACGTCACCGGTGGATCAAGAGATCCACCCACTGACCTATATATAACTGGACTGCAGGTGCTGCCCAAAAATGTGTGACTATTTCAAAATACCGGCATTTATGGGTCCTTCTGCTAATGGTGGCGACCACTGACATGTACTTATCGCAGGAAAAATAATATTTATGTAAATACAAAGAGATTTTCTTACTTTAAATCGTTCCTGTGCGAGGGCTTACCCAGAGGTGAATAAAATCGTCTGGCGTTAGTCAGAATAAAATACTAAATAAAAATTTGGACAGGAAATAGTTAATGCGTGCACGGTTGGTCATTGTTAATTTTTTGTGGAACGACTCAAGAAGCCTAATGAATTATTTGTCTGACCAAATAGGAATATCAGTAGAATATGATCTCGAGTTTGTGTAAACAAAATATTTCGGTTGGGTGGTTTTTCCATGTATATTATTTATGTTTGTTGCAGAGCGACCCGTGACGTTTTCACGATAAGAGACTTATTGTAGATCTGAACTACAATAATTCCTAGACAATTACTGTTGTAGTTTTCTAACAGTCTGGATTAATTAATAAAGACGTTCCGGCCGGCGTACGGCAAGAACACTTGGCAATAAAATGAATGAGTAGATAAACCAAATGCCCCGTGGCCCAATAATATAGCTCTTTTTTTCTCTATGCACCTGCTTCCCATTGCTAACTATTTTTTGTAAATTATGTTTGTTTAGTAAAAGAGCAAGTTTTTATATCAGACCCAGACGATGTCAAACGTGTTCTAGTGACTAATGCTCATAACTACTTCAAACCTGATATTATGAAGAAAGCAATGCCGAATTTAGGAAATGGTGTATTTACATCAAATGGCAAAGAACACGCCAGGCAAAGGAAACTATTGAATCCGGTATTTAATTCTCATAGTCTCAAGGCCATGTTTAAAAGCTTTCAGTGTAAGGCAGAACTCCTTGCTAAGGTAAACCATCAATTCTGTTATCGTTACTTGAAATATTTGCATTGTACATCACTTTGTACACCGAGTGTTTTGTCGTTCTGTTTATCTGTAGCAGCGGATTAGCAACTGACGCAATGACGGGTTCATTTTGGTGCATGTTTATAACACCTTTGAAGACTAATTATCACTCTTTGTTTTTCTTTAAATCTACTGTTTCACTGGTCAGAACTAAAACAAATTTTCCCGAAAGGAACCTTTCTTAAAGTTTTGCCTTTTGTTCTTTGTTTCTTTTTTGCCTTTGTTAGGTGTTCTTCGTTTGGTATTCTTTACGTTGTTTGTTATTTTTTCTTTGTTGTTTGTTCTTTTGTCTTTGTTGTTTGTTCTTTTGTCTTTGTTGTTTGTTCTTTTTTTTATTGTTTGTTATTTTTTATTTGTTCTCTTTTCGTTGTTCTTTATTCTTTGTTCTTTGTTCTTTGTTCTATATTGTTTGTTCTTTGTTGTTTGTTCTTTTTACTTTGTTGTTTGTCGTTTGTTCTTTGTTGTCTGTTGTTTGTTCTATATTCTTTGTTCTCTTTTCTATATTGTTTGTTCTTTGTTATTTGTTCTCTTTTCTTTGTTGTTTGTTCTTTTTCTTTGTTGTTCGTTCTTTTTTCTTTGTTGCTTGTTCTTTGTTCTTTGTTCTTTGTTCTTTATTCTTTGTTCTTTGTTCTTTGTTCTTTGTTTTTTGTTCTTCGTTCTTCGTTCTTCGTTCTTCGTTCTTCGTTCTTCGTTCTTCGTTCTTCGTTCTTCGTTCTTCGTTCTTCGTTCTTCGTTCTTCGTTCTTCGTTCTTCGTTCTTCGTTCTTCGTTCTTCGTTCTTCGTTCTTCGTTCTTCGTTCTTCGTTCTTCGTTCTTTGTTCTTTGTTCTTTGTTCTTTGTTCTTTGTTCTTTGTTCTTTGTTCTTTGTTCTTTGTTCTTTGTTCTTTGTTCTTTGTTCTTTGTTCTTTGTTCTTTTGTTCTTTGTTCTTTGTTCTTTGTTCTTTGTTCTTTGTTCTTTGTTCTTTGTTCTTTGTTCTTTGTTCTTTGTTCTTTGTTCTTTGTTCTTTGTTCTTTGTTCTTTGTTCTTTGTTCTTTGTTCTTTGTTCTTTGTTCTTTGTTCTTTGTTCTTTGTTCTTTGTTCTTTGTTCTTTGTTCTTTGTTCTTTGTTCTTTGTTCTTTGTTCTTTGTTCTTTGTTCTTTGTTCTTTGTTCTTTGTTCTTTGTTCTTTGTTCTTTGTTCTTTGTTCTTTGTTCTTTGTTCTTTGTTCTTTGTTCTTTGTTCTTTGTTCTTTGTTCTTTGTTCTTTGTTCTGTGTTCTGTGTTCTGTGTTCCTGTGTTCTGTGTTCTGTGTTCTGTGTTCTGTGTTCTGTGTTCTGTGTTCTGTGTTCTGTGTCTTTGTTCTGTGTTCTTTGTTCTTTGTTCTTTGTTCTTTGTTCTTTGTTCTTTGTTCTTTGTTCTTTGTTCTTTGTTCTTTGTTCTTTGTTCTTTGTTCTTTGTTCTTTGTTCTTTGTTCTTTGTTCTTGTTCTTTGTTCTTTGTTCTTTGTTCTTTGTTCTTTGTTCTTTGTTCTTTGTTCTTTGTTCTTTGTTCTTTGTTCTTTGTTCTTTGTTCTTTGTTCTTTGTTCTTTGTTCTTTGTTCTTTGTTCTTTGTTCTTTGTTCTTTGTTCTTTGTTCTTTGTTCTTTGTTCTTTGTTCTTTGTTCTTTGTTCTTTGTTCTTTGTTCTTTTGTTCTTTGTTCTTTGTTCTTTGTCCTTTGTCCTTTGTCCTTTGTCCTTTGTCCTTTGCCCTTGCCCTTTGCCCTTTGCCCTTTGTCCTTTTGTCCTTTGTCCTTTGTCCTTTGTCCTTTGTTCTTTGTCCTTTGTCCTTTGTCCTTTGTCCTTTGTCCTTTGTCCTTTGTTCTTTGTTCTTTGTTCTTTGTTCTTTGTTCTTTGTTCTTTGTTCTTTGTTCTTTGTTCTTTGTTCTTTGTTCTTTGTTCTTTGTTCTTTGTTCTTTGTTCTTTGTTCTTTGTTCTTTGTTCTTTGTTCTTTGTTCTTTGTTCTTTGTTCTTTGTTCTTTGTTCTTTGTTCTTTGTTCTTTGTTCTTTGTTCTTTGTTCTTTGTTCTTTGTTCTTTGTTCTTTGTTCTTTGTTCTTTGTTCTTTGTTCTTTGTTCTTTGTTCTTTGTTCTTTGTTCTTTGTTCTTTGTTCTTTGTTCTTTGTTCTTTGTTCTTTGTTCTTTGTTCTTTGTTCTTTGTTCTTTGTTCTTTGTTCTTTGTTCTTTGTTCTTTGTTCTTTGTTCTTTGTTCTTTGTTCTTTTGTTCTTTGTTCTTTGTTCTTTGTTCTTTGTTCTTTGTTCTTGTTCTTTGTTCTTTGTTCTTTGTTCTTTGTTCTTTGTTCTTTGTTCTTTGTTCTTTGTTCTTTGTTCTTTGTTCTTTGTTCTTTGTTCTTTGTTCTTTGTTCTTTGTTCTTTGTTCTTTGTTCTTTGTTCTTTGTTCTTTGTTCTTTGTTCTTTGTTCTTTGTTCTTTGTTCTTTGTTCTTTGTTCTTTGTTCTTTGTTCTTTGTTCTTTGTTCTTTGTTCTTTGTTCTTTGTTCTTTGTTCTTTGTTCTTTGTTCTTTGTTCTTTGTTCTTTGTTCTTTGTTCTTTGTTCTTTGTTCTTTGTTCTTTGTTCTTTGTTCTTTGTTCTTTGTTCTTTGTTCTTTGTTCTTTGTTCTTTGTTCTTTGTTCTTTGTTCTTTGTTCTTTGTTCTTTGTTCTTTGTTCTTTGTTCTTTGCTTTGCCCTTTGCCCTTTGTTCTTTGTTCTTTGTTCTTTGTTCTTTGTCCTTTGTTCCTTTGTTCTTTGTCTTTGTTCTTTGTTCTTTGTCCTTTGTTCTTTGTCCTTTGTTCTTTGTTCTTTGTTCTTTGTTCTTTGTTCTTTGTTGCTTGTTCTTTGTTCTTTGTTCTTTGTTCTTTGTTCTTTGTTCTTTGTTCTTTGTTCTTTGTTCTTTGTTCTTTTTCTTTGTTCTTTATTGTTTGTTCTTTGTTAATTGTTCTCTTTTCTTTGTTCTTTGTTCTTTTTTCTTTGTTCTTTGTTCTTTTTCTTTGTTCTTTGTTCTTTGTTCTTTTTTCTTTGATGTTTGTTCCTTTGTTCTTTGTTCTTTGTTCTTTGTTCCCTTTGTTCTTTGTTCTTTGTTCTTTGTTCTTTTTTCTTTGTTCTTTGTTCTTTGTTCTTTGTTCTTTGTTCTTTGTTCTTTGTTCTTTGTTCTTTGTTCTTTGTTGTTTGTTCTTTGTTCTTTGTTCTTTGTTCTTTGTTTTGTTCTTTGTTCTTTGTTCTTTGTTCTTTGTTCTTTGTTCTTTGTTCTTTGTTCTTTGTTCTTTGTTCTTTGTTCTTTGTTCTTTGTTCTTTGTTCTTTGTTCTTTGTTCTTTGTTCTTTGTTCTTTGTTCTTTGTTCTTTGTTCTTTGTTCTTTGTTCTTTGTTCTTTGTTCTTTGTTCTTTGTTCTTTGTTCTTTGTTCTTTGTTCTTTGTTCTTTGTTCTTTGTTCTTTGTTCTTTGTTCTTTGTTCTTTGTTCTTTGTTCTTTGTTCTTTGTTCTTTGTTCTTTGTTCTTTGTTCTTTGTTCTTTGTTCTTTGTTCTTTGTTCTTTGTTCTTTGTTCTTTGTTCTTTGTTCTTTGTTCTTTGTTCTTTGTTCTTTGTTCTTTGTTCTTTGTTCTTTGTTCTTTGTTCTTTGTTCTTTGTTCTTTGTTCTTTGTTCTTTGTTCTTTGTTCTTTGTTCTTTGTTCTTTGTTCTTTGTTCTTTGTTCTTTGTTCTTTGTTCTTTGTTCTTTGTTCTTTGTTCTTTGTTCTTTGTTCTTTGTTCTTTGTTCTTCTTTGTTCTTTGTTCTTTGTTCTTTGTTCTTTGTTCTTTGTTCTTTGTTCTTTGTTCTTTGTTCTTTGTTCTTTGTTCTTTGTTCTTTGTTCTTTGTTCTTTGTTCTTTGTTCTTTGCTCTTTGTTCTTTGTTCTTTGCTCTTTGTTCTTTGTTCTTTGTTCTTTGTTCTTTGCTCTTTGTTCTTTGTCCTTTGTCCTTTGTTCTTTGTTCTTTGTCCTTTGTTCTTTGTTCTTTGTCCTTGGTCTTTGTTCTTTGTTCTTTGTTGCTTGTTCTTTGTTCTTTGTTCTTTGTTCTTTGTTCTTTGTTCTTTGTTCTTTGTTCTTTGTTCTTTATTCTTTGTTCTTTATTGTTTGTTCTTTGTTAATTGTTCTCTTTTCTTTGTTCTTTGTTCTTTGTTCTTTGTTGTTTGTTCTTTGTTCTTTGTTGTTTGTTGTTTGTTCTTTTTTCTTTGATGTTTGTTCCTTTTTTTGTTTCTTGTTCTTTTTCCCTTGTTCTTTGTTCTTTATTCTTTGTTCTTTTTTCTATATTGTTTGTTCTTTGTTCGTTTTTCTTTTTTTTGTTTGTTCTTCTTTCTTTGTTGTTTGTTGTTTGTTCTTTGTACTTTGTTCTTTGTTCTTTGTTCTTTGTTCTTTGTTCTTTGTTCTTTGTTCTTTGTTCTTTGTTCTTTGTTCTTTGTTCTTTGTTCTTTGTTCTTTGTTCTTTGTTCTTTGTTCTTTGTTCTTTGTTCTTTGTTCTTTGTTCTTTGTTCTTTGTTCTTTGTTCTTTGTTCTTTGTTCTTTGTTCTTTGTTCTTTGTTCTTTGTTCTTTGTTCTTTGTTCTTTGTTCTTTGTTCTTTGTTCTTTGTTCTTTGTTCTTTGTTCTTGTTCTTTGTTCTTTGTTCTTTGTTCTTTGTTCTTTGTTCTTTGTTCTTTGTTCTTTGTTCTTTGTCCTTTGTTCTTTGTTCTTTGTCCTTTGTTCTTTGTTCTTTGTCCTTTGTTCTTTGTCCTTTGTTCTTTGTTCTTTGTTCTTTGTTCTTTGTTCTTTGTTCTTTGTTCTTTGTTCTTTGTTCTTTGTTCTTTGTTCTTTGTTCTTTGTTCTGTTCTGTGTTCTGTGTTCTGTGTTCTGTGTTCTTTGTTCTTTGTTCTTTGTTCTTTGTTCTTTGTTCTTTGTTCTTTGTTCTTTGTTCTTTGTTCTTTGTTCTTTGTTCTTTGTTCTTTGTTCTTTGTTCTTTGTTCTTTGTTCTTTGTTCTTTGTTCTTTGTTCTTTGTTCTTTTCTTTGTTTCTTTGTTCTTTGTTCTTTGTTCTTTGTTCTTTGTTCTTTGTTCTTTGTTCTTTGTTCTTTGTTTGTTCTTTGTTCTTTGTTCTTTGTTCTTTGTTCTTTGTTCTTTGTTCTTTGTTCTTTGTTCTTTGTTCTTTGTTCTTTGTTCTTTGTTCTTTGTTCTTTGTTCTTTGTTCTTTGTTTTTGTTCTTTGTTCTTTGTTCTTTGTTCTTTGTTCTTTGTTCTTTGTTCTTTGTTCTTTGTTCTTTGTTCTTTGTTCTTTGTTCTTTGTTCTTTGCTCTTTGCTCTTTGCTCTTTGTTCTTTGCTCTTTGCTCTTTGCTCTTTGTTCTTTGCTCTTTGTTCTTTGTTCTTTGTTCTTTGTTCTTTGTTCTTTTCTTTGTTCTTTGTTCTTTGTTCTTTGTTCTTTGTTCTTTATTCTTTGTTCTTTGATCTTTGTTCTTTGTTCTTTGTTCTTTCTTGCTTGTTCTTTGTTCTTCGTTATTTGTTCTTTGTTCTTTGTTCTTTGTTCTTTTTCCTATATTGTTTGTTCCTTGTTAATTGTTCTCTTTTCTTTGTTGTTTGTTGTTTGTTCTTTTTTCTTTGTTGTTTGTTCTTTTTTCTTTGATGTTTGTTCCTTTTTTTGTTGCTTGTTCTTTTTCCCTTGTTCTTTGTTCTTTATTCTTTGTTCTTTTTTCTATATTGTTTGTTCTTTGTTCGTTTTTCTTTTTTTTGTTTGTTCTTCTTTCTTTGTTGTTTGTTGTTTGTTCTTTGTACTTTGTTCTTTGTTATTTGTTCTTTGTTCTTTTTTCTTTGTTGTTTGTTCTTTGTTCTTCGTTATTTGTTCTTTATTCTTTGTTCTTTATTCTTTGTTCTTTATTCTATATTGTTTGTTATTTGTTCTTTGTTCTTTTTTCTTGTTTGTTCTTCTTTCTTTGTTGTTTGTTGTTTGTTCTTTGTACTTTGTTCTTGGTTCTTTGTTCTTTATTCTTTGTTCTTTGCTCTTTGTTCTTTGTTCTTTTTTCTTTCTTGCTTGTTCTTTGTTCTTCGTTATTTGTTCTTTTTTCTTTGTTTGTTCTTTGTTGTTTGTTCTTTGTTGTTTGTCTTCTGTCTTTTGTCCCCCGTTTGTTGTCGTTGGCAGTGTCCCCGTTGTGTCTCGTCTTGTTTCGTTTTGTCTCGCCTTGTCTTGCCTTTCGTAAGGTGTTCCACCAGTCAGCTATTGTTTTGGTTCGCAAGTCGACGCTGACTAAAACCTTTTCTCTGGTGTTTTTATTGGCTGCCATGCATAGATTAAAAATTAATAATCCTCTTTGCGTATCAACCAGGTCTGGTCAGATTACAGTGACACTACTTGCAAAAGTGGGAGGGTAGAACAAATACAAAATTACTTCGCTCGTGTCACATTGGACGTGATTGGCGAGTGCGCATTCGGCTACGAGTTCGACACTATAAAGGATGGAAACGACGAGATTTCTTCAGCATTTATTGCAATGCTTCAGGATTTTAACATATCAGGGCATCTTTTGAAATTTATACCGATTTTAAAACATATTCCAACAACAACCAAGAAAAAAGAAGACGCCGCGATCAAAACAATCGATGACGTCATCTTACAGGTGTGTATGGTGGCAATATAACAACTTCGTAAAGGCTATCTACTGCTCAGTGAGTTTCTGTATCTTATTAAACATCCCCAATTCTGAGTACGATTAAACTTTTAAGCTTACTCCTAATCCTAACTTAATAAACCTTAATCTTAAGCCTTAACCTAACCATAATGTAATATATAACCTAACCTGTCATATACTTCAAAAACCTAACCTGTAATATACTTCAAGATAATAAATTTTCTAAATTGCCGTTCCTGAAATGTGATATTCCGTTGCATTTTATTTGTGGTCATTTTGACGTTCCAAATTTGAGCGGAGCCCTCTGGAGCTCGGGGCTCTGGATCACGTGTCTCAGTTGCCCACCGCGCGAATCGTTCCCGAAAAAGCGTACGAGATTTTAGGGGTTTTCAAAATCCCGTGTTTTTTTTGGGAATTCTTTTTGGATTTTTGACGTTTTGTTAGATTTTTTTTATTTTCTGAGATTTTTGCAGACGTTTTGAGATTTCGAGATTTTTGAGGTTTTTGGGACTTTTTGATTTTTTTATGAATTGTCTATCTTTTTGTTTTCAGGTAATTCAGAAGAAACGTCAAAGGAGCATGAAACATGAAGACGAAGAAGAGAACATTAAACAAGATTTACTACAGCTTCTCTTGAACAACACATCATCTGGCGAACAAGAACAAGCAATGGACGACGAGGAACTCCGCGCTCAGGTGTTCACGTTTCTACTTGCAGGTAACGAAACGACTAGTGTTGTGATGGCGTGGACAATGTATCATCTGGCAACGTATCCCGAAATACAACAGCGCGTCCGCGATGAAATCAGTGGTGTTGCCACAGATGACATACTAACTTGGGACGAAGTTGACTCGTTGAAGTTTTTAACAGCAGTGATTAATGAGACGCTTCGTTTGCGACCTCCTGTACCTATCATTGCCAGATATGCCAAGAAAGACGACGTTCTTGGTGGTTATAAAATTCCGGCTGGAACTCCTATTTTGATATCTCCATATGTAATCCATCGCTCTTCACAATTTTGGAATGAACCTGACAGATTCAACCCAGACCGTTTCCTTTCTACAGGTAATTACAGCACTCCTTTGGCATTTAAATTTTCCGTATTCAGCGAAAATAAAGTCTGTCTTATTTGAAAGAAAACTTAAACAAAGTAACAACATGTTTCTTTGCTTCGTTGTTGAGATATTTCAGTTTGTTTGGAGAATGTCATATATCTTTTCTATTATCAAACAAAATTAATTCAAAGGAAGCACGTGCAGCTTGTCCTAAAGCTCATTATGTTCGTGCAATCGATCAAGATCTTTAATTATAATAATTCTATCGGGCATTGTGGTGTATTTTGCGGGCTAAAATAAAATATATTTTAGGCTAAAATAAAATATATTTTAGCCCGCTCAAATGAGTCTATCAGTTTTAGCATTTCTAAATCACTATTGGTTTGTTGTTTACGGAATTGTATACTTTTCTTGTCAATACTTTGAAGCAAAGATTGCTTTGATTACAAATGTTGCATTTTTCTGCCAAGTTTTACATGTAAGTTATGAGTTATGTAAATATTTGTTGCAATTATACTGCATTTTACCGTATACTGTCTTTTATTATTTTCTAAATGCCCACTAAAATTATTATAATAGTAATACAGTTGATGTTCTTGGGCATAAATATGTTTTTGGCCCTTCGTAGAGCTAATTTTAACCCTCGCCTCCGGCTCGGACTAAAATGAGCCTGGTCGGGCCAAAAATATATTTATGTCCGCGAACATCAACTCTATTGTTATATTATAAAATAGGTTGTGTCTTACGCACGCTGCATGTGATTGTTACCGTGTTTATATATCAGGCTATGCAAACACGGTTGTGACGTCACGACACATACATTTCTCAGTCATATTTCATAAAAGAGATAGAAAATGGATGCCCTGTGTTTATATAGCCTGATAGAAACACTCGATTGAGTTTGGGAGAATTCAAAAGTACTTATATAAACGCTCGCCTATGGCTCAGAGTCACATAAACTTTTGAATTCTTTCAACTCACTCTCGTGTTTGCATCAGGCTATAGAAACGCGGGCGGCCATTTTCTATTTCTTAATTCGCATATTCAACAAACTGAAATAGCTTAAATACCAACCAAGGAAACAAGAAACTGCAAAATAAATTGGCAGGTCATTTCTATTATGCATCAAAATGGAACTTTCTCCGTATAGACTTTAGGCGACGCCTTATGTAGGACTAGGATTTTAGGGCTTGAATTTTATAACTCACGCGCCGCAAACAGCTAACTTATAATAACAGGGAAATAATTAACTGATTTATATGTTAGCATGGTATATACTTTCAGTTTGGAGTTTATAATGTTTTTTAGTTTTTGCTGTCTTCTTTAGATGAAAACTTTGAGCTTTGCATTTATTATACTACTTTCCCAGTCTACACTGTTAATTTCAAGTAGTTAATTTAACTACAAAATTACATATATATTACATAGTAGAAATTACATATATAAAAATAAGTACGCACTGCGTACATGCGGATAATGGTATAGTATTTGCCATATGCCTCACAGATGATTGACCAATGTAAATTGAACTCACACAACATTGATTTCAACAGCGAACAAATAATTGACGAAAGGCGCAACTGCATTAGAAAAACATTAGAATATTGGCACACGGCCGTGACTGATCAAGCCGATAACTATTCTAAACCATTACCGCAACAATATTCGACGCTAGGATTATATCCCATTAACTTAATACATACATAATTTATTTTATAATATTTATTATTAGATCTACAATTATGTCGTCATGTATTATAAATATCTAACCATACTATTCAAAAACATTTTCACCCATGGAAGGCTACAGTTCTGGTAGTCGAAGGCTCGTCATTATAATCATTTGTCAGAGAACGTTTTACCTTATTTTTTAAATATATCTCTACCTGGCCGCGCATCCTCTATATTTTTTAATGTAAATTATATTACGCAAAAATTGTGAAGATACTGAAAAGGTTATATATATAATATTGTAAAGTAGATATATGGTTGTGACAAAAATTGGAAAGCCTAATAGGAGGTGAGTTATTGGAGGTTGGGCTTAATAAATTACAGCAGTCTTATACATTTATAAGTATATTTTGTGAAGTCAAGTAAACGTAATTGATCTAGGAACGAATAGGTGACAATTTCTGCATGACAGTATTCTACACTGAGTTTCAGATCGAGCACTGAAGAAATGAAAAAGCTCTAGGACCCTCAGTTAGGTTTACTTATGACTTGAACCTGGTTTATAGCGATTTCACAAGTGACCTCAGAGGGAGAGGGAAAACAGTTGCTCCTCCTATTGGCTTTTTTTTTAATACATCTACTTGAGATAGCTTAGAAGAAGTGAAATTCTGAAATAATCATTACCAGAAATTGATGACAAAATGGCCGCCGCTTAAGGTCTAATTTACATATAGTTCTTATAAAATGGCATTCAATTTTGATCAGTAAATATATAGAGGGGAAATATTAAAATGAAAATTCTGCTAATTGAGTATCTCGCCTACTGTTTGCCGACCTCGCTATTTAAGCAACAGCGATTTTCAAATTATTCACTTCCTTATTTCTATAAATCAGGTATATACCTACGATCTACCAAATGACTATATCTCTTGAGCTATCGTGTGTCAGTGTTTGCGCCTCCATCAATTATGGTGAGTTCAAAATGCCCATTGTCTTGTTGTCATTACAAATCGGGTAGTTGTTAAATTAGAGGTATACAACTTCAGCCAATTTGGTCAATATATAATCTATTACATGCAAGATAAAGGTTCCCCTATCAACTCTCGAACATTTGACCTGAGACGATTTTGAAAGTATCAAACAAAATCCTACCTCAATCCAGTGGTGCACGACCTACTTATTTGTTTACTATTTTCAACACAATTTGGCAGATCGTAGATATACCTGATGAACATAAATAAGTGACTGAATGATTGGATAATAGTTGTTGTTTATATCAAGAGGTCGGTAAATAGTTGGCAAGCTAAGTCAATAAGCAGAATTCTCACTTTAATATATTCGCCTTATATATTTACTGTGTCTTGATACTTGAATAAGCTATTGAAGAACTCCTTCGCTTTGTCTTTTACATTTAAAAAAATATGTATTTGGTGTGCTTGATTTTAAATCGCATTCGCTGAAGCGAAATCCGGCTTCCTGCCGCTTGCTCTCGTGAACGCTCGTACAGCATTCGTATCTACGAATAAGGCCTCCCATGATGTGTTTTTAGCAGATCACGTGATTGACGAAACATAACCCCTCTGGCAACCAGTATCCGCAAAAAGTCAGAATAAAAAATAAAAACATTTGCATAACAACATAACGAGAATAGATAGGTGGCGGGATTGCAGCACAGGGAAACTAATTTGTAACTAGTAACTTTTTTCCCTCTAAGTGGTTAATGAACGAATGGATTTTAACAGTTTAAATAAAGATTTAATAATAATAATAATAATAATAATAAAATAACTAGGTTTATTTTTTAAATCTCTTGTTGTACAGTTGATTGTCTGTTTAGGAATGTGCCTCACAAATAGCTAGTAAATGTGTTGTCGATGCGCAACACCTCACTGGATACCCATTAATTTTATTTTAGACAATCAAGTCACACCCAGCCATCGTTACGCCTTCCTTCCATTTATGCATGGTCCAAGGATGTGTATTGGTTACAAATTTGCTATGATGGAGATGAAGACAGTACTTGCCACGTTGCTTCGTCAGTTTTCCTTTTCTCTCCCTCCCGACGTAGTGTTTCAAGCTTCCGTTCAGTTCACTTACAAATTGACTCCAGCACTTCGATTGATCGTAACCAAACTATAAACTAATTTAGGTATATTAAAGGGTATTGGCAACAAAAATTAAGTTTGTCTAATTTGAAAGAACTCATAAAATTGTAATAGAACATCCTTTACAACTTTTTCGTATCTCTCTTCGTTTTCAAGATATTTCAATTTGTTTAATATGTAAATGAGATCGTCAGAGACCATCTCATTTACATATCAAACAAATTGAAATATCTTGAAAACGGAGAAAGATACGAAAAAGTTGTAAAGGATCTTCTATTACAATTTTATGAGTTCTTTCAAATTAAACAATACCCTTTAAAAAAGTCTATCAGGTCTGTAAGATTTTTTAAACAGCTAGTGGACATTGTCGTTGTTTCGAAAATGGATTATTGTGATACTTCACAATTAAACACCAAGGCCAAGTAGTCCACGCGCGATTGATGGCGCAGTGGTTAGCGTACGTTTTTTTCACCGTTGCAACCCGGGTTCGATTCCTGCTCGAGAGTCAGTTCTTCCTCCAATTTATAAATACACAATTTCCACTTAAAACACACTAAGAGGAATCTTTATTTTAAGAGAAACTCGAATTTGACAGTATTCGTTCTCCAATTTCTAAATAATAAGTTGATATATTTATGTTGATATATTTATTTATTTTGAATTTTTCTTATGAATTATTAATGAGTTTCAGAAGCGCACTTATACTTTGGTTCTGCCAGCAACCTCGTACCCAGGGCATTTTGCCTCCACGTTGGGAGGTCGGCGAAAATGGCCCTGGCATCGGCTGGTCACGTGACACCCAGAATTTTGGGGTGTTATGGCAAGAAAAATTATGCGGTCTTTGTGTTTTGTTTTTGTATAATACGTATACATGAATAATAAATGAGAAATATTTAACGCTCTGCCGACTCACTCATTGTGAATCTTTATCATAAAAGCAACTGGCTAGCGTTATTCTTCATACTCCCACGATTATCCAGGATACATGTAAATGTCATGAACAAACATATATCTAATGTTGTTCTTGACTTTAACCAAAGCTATCGTTAATCGTTTCCATTCTTTGGGTAAACTTTGCAGAGTGGATCTATCACAATTCAAATTTTCATAAATAAATTACACTCTATCTGAATTAATCGAGTTCTTAAACCGGCCAATCAGATTATAGAATCGACCAGCCGATGCCAGGGCCATTTTCGCCGACTTCCCGGCGTGGAGGCAAAATGCCCTGGGTACGAGGTTGTTCTGCCAGGACTGCCAAGGCCTGCCTACACGTAAGACTCGAAGTTATGTGTTATATTTTATAGTTGATATTAAATTGAAGTTTGAAGGTTTTGTTCGTGTCTGTCCAATTCTATACATCCTGCTTTAGCCATTTTACTGCTACAATATCTTGGTCGTCATATACCTTCTCCAACTTCTCCATATTTTCAAAATTTCTCATGACACGATGAGCCCGCAGTATTTTGAATAGCGGTAAAACAGGTTGGCGCATTGAACTCTATGTAAACTGGAACACTAACTCCATAAGTCAGGCCCTATGAATGGATGAAGCCAAAAATCTTTAAAAGTTAGTTTTTCTGAGTTTTGAGCTGAAATACTTAACGCTGAAATGGCAGTTGTTTTTCTATTTTTTAATTATTTCCCTTTTAGCTAAAGTCTTGAAGTTTCTATACCAAATAGCATTTCTCAATAGCTTCAGTCTCATATACAGCCCAACGTTCAGTGTTAAGTATTTCAGCTAAAAACTCAGAAAAACTACAACAAGTTTCTTAGTGTTATTTCCCAGCGAAATATGGTCGAACATTTACTACATTTTAAAAAGTTTAAAATAACGAGGAAACTTATACTATACATCAAATTGAAGCCAATGTTATTTCTAAAAACATACGTAGAAAACAATGTATTTCAATCCGTTGTTTTGGAGTAATTTGTTATCGTCCCAAACAAAATATATGGCAGGATGAAAATTAAGTAACTTGAAGCTCCGGAGCTACGTACCTGGAAAGGGACTGGCACTGGCTTCAAAATACCCCCCTGAGTTATCATTCCAGTCTTCTTATAGTTCAATGGGTTGGCGCCATTGAACTCTATTAAAAGTAAACTGCCTTAGAGTGCAATGGTGGGCGACCACAGCGTAGTCTCTCGTTATATTACGTATGATGATTTATAACATAGCTTTGATATAGCAACGTTTTTGATTGGCTTTCGTGCGTGCTCCATTTAACAAATAGATTCCATTTTGCCGTTGTCTGTTCAGTTATAGATGCACAGATGACGTCACAACGTGGTAAGAACAAAAAAGTGGCCCACGAGACGCAGTCGAGTGGGTCACTGATGTTCTTACCACGTTGTGACGTCTTCTGTGCATCTATAACTGAACAGACAACAAAAAAATGGAATCTATTTGTTTTATACAATACAAAAACTTAAAAGGTTTTTAAAAAAACCCTGTCGGGTTTTGGGGCATGAAGAAAGAAAAAAGCAAGTCAGCTGACGTGATCTGACGTGACCATGCGTCTGTCCTCTAATAGATCATGGCCAACAACCAATGAAAACACGCATAGCAGCAAGGGTATTGTATAAAACTCGATGGAGCATGGCAAAAAAGCGCGGGGGAAAATTTCAAAAGAAAACTGAGTTTAAAATTGACTTTTACGGAGTCATTTAATTTTATTGAGTAATAAAGAACAACGACCCAGAAGACATAAACTGGGTCTGGGTAACCGAGTTTAAACCGGCTGTCCTTTTGGTTGGATCTAATAGTGAACAAAAAAGACTTGGCTACGAAAGTAGAAAAACACAACCAAAACGATTCGCCGGCTTGTGAAAGGATTTAATGCTATGTTATAAAAGAAATGGCTCATGGTTTAGTGTGCTCCATCGAGTTATGGATACACTTGGGAAATTGGGAGAGCACTCAAAAATCTAGAGTTGGTCTCGGCTACGCCTCGACCAACTCTTACGATTTTTTCGTGCTCTCCCAATTTCCCGCGTGCATCCATAACTCGATGGAGCACGCGAAACCATGAGCCATTTCTTAAATATGACATACAACGAAACGTAGTTCTATGATGTATTGCATCACACGCGTGTATGTTTTACTAATTCCCAACCTCCCACACCAACCCCGAACCACAACCCACTGGAAACCCTAAACCTAACCACAACCCCCCGGTGGCCCTAAACGTAACCAAGTGTGCCTTTAGGCCATGTCCACACGTATGCGTTTTCATAGCGTTTTTATATTGTTCTCAGTCACGTCCTCAGAGCAGAAAACAATGGTATCATTACCTGAAACAATAAGAAAACGCTAGGAAAACGTATACGTGTGGATAGGGTCTTAGAAATCGATCGACAATTTGTATTTGTTTGGATTAAATTATTGTAGGAACGTTTCTGGTTCATATAGTTTTGTGATTTTGTTGTCAACACTTTGAGGCCTGTACCTCTTCTTGTGCTGAATAAAATCGTCTGGCGTTAGCCAGAATAAACCTTAAAGACTCGTCGTCAGGCTTCAAAGTGTTAAAGATGACAGTAGTTGCATTCTTTTTGAAATCCAAATATTTTCAGTTCTTCTGCTTGATGAAGTTAAATTTTCCTGTTATTTTGTGGTATAATTTATCATGGCGTCTGAAGAAAACATACGGCAAATGCCAAATGTTTTAATATTTTCACCTTGGCTTCAAAACCAAACAGGGTTTCAAACATTCTTTGTATGCTACACTTTATTTTGAGACCTTGTGTGTTACCGTGAAAATAGGTGATGGTAGAATTTTCGAGCTGATTGAAAATGCTCAACTTGAAATTCGACTTGTACTTCGGCGAATGCTTACAGACACCGCGTTCGAGTTTACGTTGTAAAACTTTCTTGTTTTAGTTTTTACATGTAAATTATTTTTCCGGCAAACGACAAATTGCAGTTTCGAGTTAATTTTCCTGCTTTATAGTTAAACCTAAGCCTTAAGACAAAGAAAGAACACTACGAAAGGAAATATATTTTTTTGGAACACAATTTTCTATATATCTTTCGTGGGCGAGAAAATTATCACACGTGTACATGTTGTCCACGAAATCTGCAAGATTCAATTATCCGCGCATGCGCAGACGAATTGCCCGCCTGCCAGCGTTTGCGTCTCCCATAATGCCCAGGTCCAATACAAAAATCACCACACGCAGCTTATCTGTCATTTAAAGTTTAAATGGGGTTTAATATATCAAAAACAGTGTTCATAAAACACAAAACAATGGATATTCGGTAAATAAGTACTCTATTTACTGTGTATCCATGTTTTGTGCTTTATAAAAATACTCATGAACAGCCGTAACTTTCAAGAGTAATCTTCAAGGAAAGCCGGCGTGTAAACAGGCGCTGTGTACGGTTTAGACATTCCCTGCGAGTACCTTTTTAATGGAGACGCATTTTCGTGTAACTGGTTAAAAACAAAGTTGACAGAAGAGAAGTTTAAAGTACTTGAATAAAACGCCGTTAATGGCTGAAAATATTAGTCTTTTCAACCCTATCAAATAAATATTGTCGTACTTGTTTTGACTTTTTCGGGCAAGTTTGCTGGAAATTGTCCAAATTTAATATAATACTTGATCTATTAAGTGATTATAGAAAGACTACGGAAGCTGTCAAACCCAATTATTACCATATCGTGTTACTTATAATTATTTTTGGTGACCGTTTAATACAGTTCTAAAACAATGAAATATTAACTTTGGGACTGTATAAAGATGACCGCGTCCGCTTAATAGAGGTGACCGTTTAATAAAGGTCACTTTAATAGTATTAAAGTTATGAAATTTTCGGGACTTTGCCAGGTGACCGCTTAATGAAGGGTGACCGCTTAATATTGGGGCCGCTTAATACAGGTTCGACTGTACATGTCATGTAGCATAGTACCTTTGCAATGAAACTATAGGTTTTGAGAAACAAACTTTAATAGTAGTGTTAGTATGTTAATTTGTCATTGACACTAAATGGACTAGGACCTTTATTTAGTGATAAAAATGATAACTCAATAATAAAAACAAAACGCGGAAGGAGGAGGTGGAGCGGCTAAGCCCTACAAAAAAACTTCTCAGGGGGCCGAAGCCCCCATACTCTATGACGATGCCTAGGAAGTATTTATATATTCTCGCTCGTAATGAAACATTGTATTGTATATTCTTGCTTGTTCTGGTAAAAACAATATTTAATAACAATTGTATAATTGGGTGCTATTAAAATAGTTGATAGTTGGTAACAAATATTAAATCATGGGGCTTTCATCATTGCTCTGTACCCTGGTCCCAGAGGTTCTACGCCCCCCCCCCCCCTCCCACACACACATACGAATGCTGAAAGCGGCGAGAGAACCTCTGGTCGAAGTAATCTAAAATACCCCAATCAGATTTCTTAGCCAATCAAAAATGGGGTCAAGATCTGACCCTAGCGACGTCAATGGCTCCGAGCGATCAAAGAAACGGCCAGTTCGACCAGAAGTTCTCTCGCCGCTTTCAGCATTCGGGGGGAGCGGAGCGGGCGGCGTAGAACCTCTGACCAGGGTAATTGCTCTGCAAACATTTTGTTTTTTACTTATTATGTTTGCAAACAATTTATTTGATCTTATCAGCATCTGCAAACAATTTTTTTCAATATTTTTCATCCCCCCCTCCAGAAAAATAATGGTTCGTGATTCGTCCCTAATGTTTGTTGACGGAAAGACGGAACGCTTGTTGGATTAAATTAATCCGCTATACCATATATATAACATGAAGTACGTACCTTGTATGTTATGCCGCTGCAGCTTAATATTATTGCAAGGCTTCAATCTTGGCAAATTAAGCGCGGGAAATCTGTAACTACAAAGAAGCAAAGGTTTGGTTTATCGAATTCGATCTTCAGCTTGCTGCCAGTCTACCTAACGTAATATTAACGACCTTATTTTAGTTGACTGTGCTCTAGTCTCATACGTTGGTAAGTGGATATGTCATATAATTATACTTTTTAAGTCCCTGGGATTCGTGCTTTGTGCTTCTGTTGAATGTTGGTTTATTCCTACTGTATGCTGTCTTTATATAAAAATGCGCCAACAGCCCCGCATTTCAAACGAATCAAGTCCGCACTCTAGAAATTACCCTGCGAGCAGAGCCTTCTTAATCTGCTCGCAGGGTATCTAGAAATCGACTCAACACTGGTTTAGACTATGGTTATTATAAATCGAATTATATTAAACTATGTTCGGATCAATGTGAGATTTAATATAAATTTCAACGACATGTTGCCAAGTTGTGGGGCAGCGAAATTTGTCGTATGATTGAGTGTTATCGATGTCTGCTGTCGGGCCCTAGCACTTCTCTGAACATTAGGAGATATTGCTTCAAGATTCAGTGTGTTTGTTTGTTAATAATCTTAAATGCCTTTCTGATAATGCTATTTTGATCATAATAGTAACAATATTTAAGAAAGAGAGAGAATGGCTGCCTGTGATTAATTATGTGTATATCCTGTCAAAACCCTTGCCATATCATGTCAAGTGATAAGTTATTATAGTAACTTGTAGTAGTGTGTAAATACTCTGTCTATTGTAATTAATATTAAATTTTTGGACTTTCCAGCCTCCCTTGCAGGCAACTCCGAGGTGGAGTGGGCAAACTTGGGTGGAGTGGGCAAACTCGGGTGGGGTGGGCAATCTTGGGTGGAGTGGGCAATCTTGGGTGGAGTGGGCAATCTTGGGTGGAGTGGGCAATCTTGGGTGGAGTGGGCAATCTTGGGTGGAGTGGGCAACCTTGGGTGGAGTGGGCAATCTTGGGTGGAGTGGGCAATCTTGGGTGGAGTGGGCAATCTTGGGTGGAGTGGGCAACCTTGGGCGGAGTGGGCAACCTTGGGTGGAGTGGGTAACCTTGGGTGGAGTGGGTAATCTCAGGTGGAGTGGGAAAACTTGGGTGGAGTGGGCAATCTTGGGCAGAGTGGGCAATGTCACATGCAGTGGGCAACCTTGGGTGGAGTGGGCAATCTTGGGTGGAGTGGGCAATCTTGGGTGGAGTGGGTAATCTTGGGTGGAGTGGGCAATCTTGGGTGGAGTGGGCAATGTCACATGCAGTGTGCAACCTTGGGTGGAGTGGGCAATCTTGGGTGGAGTGGGTAATCTTGGGTGGAGTGGGCAATCTTGGGTGGAGTGGGAAAACTTGGGTGGAGTGGGCAATCTCACATGCAGTGGGCAATCTTGGGTGGAGTGGGCAAGGGGGTTGTCACATTGGCCACATGATGCACAGGTTTGCCTGTGGAGTAGGCTAAAGGTTTTTGTCCCATTTGAGGCAGCACTTCACTTGCAATTGTAACTTCTAGTAGTAACAATATTTAAGAAATAGAGAATGGCCACTTGTGTTTATATAGCCTGAATGCCTGATGCAAACATGAGAGTGAGTTGGGAGAATTTGAAAGTTTATGTGACTTGAACCATAGGTGAGGGTTTCCATAAATATTTTCAAATTTTCTCAAACTCACCCAAGTGTTTGCATCAGCTAGTTATATAAACACATGGCATCCATTCTCTATTTCTTTTATGAAATAAGACTATGAAATGTGCCATGATGTCACAACCATGTTTGCATAGCCATATATATAAGTCGAAAATTCAATATTGGGTGAAACTGAAGGTCAAGCCTAATATTAAAATTTGGGACTTAAATATTTTCCATATCGGGTGAAGATGAATCATATCCAATAGGTGTTTTATTATATCGAACAAATAATCGTGCAATTGGCAAGTAAATATAACTTGTGCACCTGTCCAAAGGTTGCTGCCCAATATGTAGTTGTACTACATTGTAAAATATATTATTGGGCTGGCATGTGACGCTAAAGTAATGTAGATATTTGATTGGACAATTAATTGTGATAAAAGTAGTGTGCTGTGTAGGCAGTGTTGAAACATTTGAAATATAGTAAGGTTTAAAACAGAGAACATAGGAGTCTAACACTTCAGGGCCCTTCGTCAGAGAGAAACAAAGAGTGTAAACAAACAATGAGCTTATATAAGAAAGATAATCATGTGACCAAAAATAGGCCAATCAGATAAAAATAACAATAACAAATTAATAATGAGATGTAAAAAATTAGCCAATCAGAGCTGCCAAATAACAATAACAAGTCAATAATGAGATGTGAAAGACATTTGCTATTCCCACTGTCAATGAACAAAAAAGGGGAGATGGTGTAAAAAGTGTTTATGTTAAAAATCATTTTGAACAAATTGAAATAGATTTGTCTTCATAACTTGGTGAAGAGCAGTGCTTACTGAGACTGCACTCTTGAATGTGATACCTATAGCAACTATATGCCCTATAGGGGTTAGCTGTAATTAGATATTTCTCATATGCAAAGACAGACCACCTCTTTGCCTTAGGTTATGCTATTAGTTTTCATTAATAAGGTATTGCATTATTTACATTCTCAATTACAATACAAACCGGTGTCCCAGTAAATTTGTTCCCCCCAAAATATGTCCCCCCAGGGACACATTTCCTAGGAAATATGTCCCCCTCTTCGGAAATTTGTCCCCCCCCCCTCTCAGAATGATTCCTTACAGGATAATTGATATACGTGTGGTGTGGAAGAAACTTTTTAAAAGTAAAAAATATATATTTCTGAATGATACGGGCATTATAACAGCTAAATATATAATATTTAGATAGGAAACAATTTTTTGCTTTCTAAAGAGCATGTTGGCACAAGGTTAATGAATGGCTCTGCGTGAAACGTCAGTATTTCGTTGTCGAAATTTTCGGCTTTGTTATAATTAATATAGTGTAGTTTGCCATTTTTCAAAAAAACAGTATATACAGACCGAGTATTTATTATGCATGGACATGATTTGCAAACGCAGTAGATGCCTTTTTTCAATGAGCGATGGCTCTCAAAAGCGATCCGTATTGGTCATGCTGGTGTAGTAGCTGGGGGATAGGTGATGCTGCTGTCTGCCTAGGGTGAATTTTCGTTGACAAATAGTAACTTTTAGCTAACTAAACACTAATTTGTGGGGTAACACTGGCACAGGTAATTAAGATACGTCAGTTTTAAGATACGTTGTTTTTGTAAATATATATTTAGCTGTTATAATTTATCATTCAGAAATATATATTTCTTTACTTTTAATGTTTTGTCCACATTACATGTATATCAATTATCCTGTAAGGAATCATTCTGAGGGGGGGCCAAATTTCAGAAGGGGGGCCACATTTCCTAGGAAATGTGTCCCTGGGGGGGGGGGGGGGGGGGCACATTTTTTTGGGGGACATATTTCCTGTGACACCGGACAGATGGAAGACATAAAAATAGGACATGCGTCTACATTTAGGGCTACCATACAGTGTACATTGTTTGCAATCACATGACATTGGACACCATCTTGGTTGATTTCCGTTAATTTCCAATACCCTTGCTAAAACAAACATGATGGTGACTGGTGTGTCAACAGTGTTTGCCAAGCAAAAAATCAACCAATATGATGGTGACATCATGTGCAACAAGCTATTCACATAATCTGATTTTCCTCATGATACATATAATTTAATAAAAACAACTACATGTATAGTAATTGCGATAAGACATAACTGACTACTACCTGTATAGGAAGTAAATCCACATTACAGTACATGCACCAGGAGGAAAATTGAGTCCAGTTAATCAGATCATGTGAATGGCCTTTGCTTGAAATAATCATCAAAGACACTGGCAGGCAGTGTAAATGTGTAATTAAGTAATTAATATAACGGAGGACATAGCAATATACCAAATCAGGAAATAGCCAATTAATATTTAATTTGCTAAAATACATATTAAGAACTTTTCAGAATGTTTGTTGATATTTGACTAGTTTAGCATGAGAATTTTCTACTATGTATACACATGCAGAAATAATATTTTCATAATAAGTTGCATACTGGCTATATCTTGTCTGCATATCATTGCAGTCAACAACAGCTAAAACTGACACAGATTGTTTGCCCTCACTAAAACTGGCAGATTTTTTACCTCAGTCAATTATATAAACAATGAGTCCAGGATTTTCCTCAATGTTATTTACTTTCCTCAGTAATAATGCAACATACTTACACAATATATAACAGACATTTGGTGGATGTTCGTCAAACTCAATTACTCAGAAAAGATTTCTGAGCAATTACTCAGAAAAGATTTCTGAGCCCCAGACAGGGTTCGAACCTGCAACCTTCTCATGACTGGTTAGATGCTCTAACCATTGAGCCACTGAGGCTCAGATGGAGAGCTAAGGTTGTAAATTCATAGTCATATGCACTGCTAAGTGTTGGCGTTTGCATATGAGTTGTAGTTAAAGTGATCTGATGAGTTGTACATGTACATATACATGTAGTGCATGTGGTACATTTACGAGCTTAAACTACTACATGTATACACACAACTTATCATACACAATATACAGTGTATAGCATACCACACACACTTCACTTTATAATTTGTTAAGTTTGTTTAGTTTGAGTTATGTGATAATTCACTACACAGATAACGTCTGATCAGAATGTCACCACTAGCACATTGGTCCCTGTGCAACGACTGTCACAAGCTATGAACACATGTCAGTCAATATTTCTAAAACAGAAAACAAAAAATTAGGCATTTAGGGAAGAATATAAATATCTATGAAACAAAAATGTGTTATTAATAATAATCGTGGTAGGAGCAAGAGTTTAATTTTTTATTCCATTTTTGAAGAAATGGATCGCTTGGTTGGACTGCTTTGTAGCATATACAGTTGCACACATAAAATATAAGCTTACAGTCCCAGTGTATACTATTTTGACGCATATTAATGCGACAATGGCTTTTAGAGTATTAAAATCCCGTAAAATGAATCAGGGTATACTTTCTATATTTATTTTTGAAACGATAAACTGTTTTGTCTGTAACTGTCGGGCTTACAGTAACGTTGAGGACAAAATGCTTTGGGTTAAAAGTAAAGCAACTGCAAATTATAGATATTTCCTTTCAAACAACTATTTCATGAGTGTACTGTATGAATAAAATTAAGATAGCCCAGTACAACAGGCATTACAACATGCTTCCACAAGTTCCATAGAGATTAACGTTGATGTGACACAGTATAAGTTATAATTACTTCCTTACCTTGATAAAATCTCCCCGAAATCAAACGAAACAACTCGTTTTCAATCACTCAAACATTTGTAGACAAGATGAATGAAGCAGAACCAGGGCCATTTGTAGGGGCTGGGCCTGCCTCCTCCACAGGCCCTATTGCATCATGGACAGGTCACACTGTTGAGAGGGCCTGCCAGATCCTGTAAACAAAATGGGGACTGATCCCATTATGCAAGCGAGACTAGGCCCTAGAGGCGAGTTTTGAGAGGGTATGCAAAAGCTTTCTGGCCGCTGTTCGACAAACGTACGTCCAAGTTCTTTTAACACTGTGACCCACCAGGAAATTCGGTCTAAACTTTCTTACAGATCATGACAATGAAGAAACCAATATGTTTTAGAATTACCGACCTTCTGCCAATAATATTTTTAGCGACAAAAAGGAATTGAAGGAAAAAATATCTGCCGAACAAAAGCAAATTCGACGGTCAGGAAAGTACAGGTTTTTCTTATTGTTTTTGGTTTATTTAGCTATCGAAGACTGTCAACTGACCAAGAGTTAATGAGATTTAATTTTGTTAAATTGTTCGCTATAGTGTAGCGTAATTCAAGTTTCAGTTGTTGTGGAAACCGAAAAAGTATAAACTCAAGAATCTCTGGGTAGACTAAAGTGCATTTTCGTTGATTATTCCGGCCGAAAGTTGACAAAGTTCAACCGTAATTGCTTTTTCCCAACAATTCCTTCATTTTAAAGCTAGGATTCGTATGTCATAAGTCTTCAATGTCCTTCAAAATCTTCGGATATAGCCATGGCTATTAACAATGTTATTAATTATGCAATTTTTTTCCGTGCCAAGTTTTGCCAAATTTTTTACAGGATCTTGCAGGCCCTAAATTCGGCGTGTGTGACATGATGCAATAGGGCCTGTGGAGGAGGCAGGGGCTGGGCCAAGATGGCGGCCAAAAACAAAATGGCGGGAACAAATAGCCCTGGTACAGGCTGAGCTATCACCACATCTGATTGGTCGAGATAACATTGGATGTTTTAGGTATTCTGATTGGTGGAAACAAGGCGGGCGGCAGGCTAACTCGCGGGCATTTGTTTTTAGGGCTCAAATATATTAAATAAGTGTTTATACCAGAATTGCCGGCTGTTAACAACAACTTAAAAACAACTTCAAAATGAATGAAAATGTGAGGAAAACTGGCGAAACACCCATAAAAACGTCGGAAGAATATGCAATGGTGAGTCGTGTCGTCTCTGTGCCCTGGCTGCCATACAACGAAGTCCATGAGACGGCAATTCAGTGTGTTTTCTAAATCGGGCGAAAGACTTTGTGAAGAAAGTCAAAAAGTATTTTGGCTGCGAAAGGAAAGTACACCACAGGGCAGAATTTACGTGTTTGGCCATTGAGAAGCAGGCTTTTTTCAAAGAAGAATTCTCGACTAAACGAAGCCTAAATGTTTTTCAAAACGCTGAATTGAATCCACCGAAAACTCACGAAAACAAGGCGGCCCGACCAGACAACAGCAATCCAGTTTCTTGCGAATTTGGTACAACGGTGAAGCAAATGATAAATAATAAGCATTTACAGATATTTATTAAAAGTGTATTTATTTTAATAATTCGACAATGTATTTGGAAATGAATGTTTTGATTGTTTTCAGTTTGGGTCAGTCAAGCTGAACTAAATATTCAGAAAAAATTGAGCCTGACTAGGCGCGATAAACTTAGTGAAGCCTGGGTCCGAGTCAAAAATGCGCCATGAGATGGCGCATTTTTCGCAGCCTGTACCAGGGCTATTTGTTCCCGCCATCTTGGCCCAGCCCCTACAAATGGCCCTGGGGACGAGGTTGGTCGACGCCATATTCACTAAATCGCATACTTCGTCGCTACATCGGAAAACGTCGGAACACCTTCGCTTATATTGGCTATGTAATTCGCTCCGAACGTTTCGCGCGCCGATGAATCTGGTCAGACGGTTTTTACGGGTACATAACGTCTACTGCTGCTATAGAAACGTAGACGCAACTGATCCTATTCGCTTGCAAATATTTCCTTTAATCTGAGTTATATACTCTTACATAATACATTTCACTTAAATATTGTACGCTAGTTCCGCTACATAGTTCTCCCGAACAAACACCCAAGGATCAACCCTAACAACAACGGTTTTTCCCGCTCAATCCCATAACACCGTCCCATCAGTCACGTGACATAATACCTTGTGTTTATTCGGCCACCTTCATAAACTACACTGTACAGAACCTCAATGTCCTTTGTCAAATACAGTATCAATAAACATTATATTCCTTCCCACCTTCAGTTCAAACTTCTCAACATGCAAAGTCTCAATCTAAGGGTTAAACAAAAATAAAACGTGACAGCTAGTGCTGTGCGCCGGAGCGCCGGAGGCCGGAGCTCTGGCGGAGCTCCGGCGTTTTTTGGTCAGCCGGAGCCGGAGCCGGAGTTCTCCCAGCTCCGGCTGAAATTCAGAATGACAAGAAATGTGACAATTTCGAAGATGCTTTGGTTACAAATAATGGCAACATAGAATTTGTTGAATGCGCATATCATCTGAAGTGTCAAACCATTTCGGCTATCACAAACGGCCAAATTGCAATAAGTTATTATGTCTGTGATCTATCTTGTCACAGGAAAAGTTGTTATGTCCGTAATACAATCGCAAGCGTCATGCTTTGATACGCTGCATTTGTCATGCGCTGCGTCACTACACTTGTCTGTTCATAGTCTGTTGTATTCATGTGCTGTCGAAGTAATGAAATATCCATTTATATTAGCTTTATGTTTACTTTTTGGATAATAAACGAATCAATAATAGCAGTAGCTGCAGTACATAAATGTGCCTTCATTCTTTCATATAAGAATTAAGAAATAAAAAAAGTGTTGCATGCCTATATCAATTATCAACTTTTTGAGGGATTATTTGCCTGTGGGAAATCCAGCAGCTCATAAACCACATAAAGGCTCACTACTGACAACACTGACAGATATTGTGAGTGAGCGCATGGGGAGAGCAAGTGAAGCTGTTGAACGGCAACCAGGCACCTTAACACCAGGACAAGAACTCACTGCCTACCTGTCTGAACCAGTGATACCAGTCAGATCCCAAGACGGCAAAGTTAATGCTCAGGATTTATTGGAGTATTGGTATCGCCACAAAAACGACTTTGACGCGTCTAGCTCTCTCATATCTTTCTTGTCCACCGTCCTCTGTTACTTCTGAACGAGTCTTTTCGTTGACGGGGAACATCGTCTCAAAGAAGCATTGTGCACTCCTTCCAGGCAACATTGGTCGCTTAGCGTTCATTAAATTTAATTATAAAAAGTTTTAAAAATTAAAAATCTTTGGCAATTTATACTTTGTAATTTATTATTTGTAATAGTGTAACTTTATTCGGTTCTATAAAGTTTTTATCATTCCTGACATTGCTAGTTGTCGCATTGCGTTTGCTTGAGTCGCTTGACAGTTTCGCGGCTTTCACCGGGAAAAGACCCTGGGGACAAAGTTGAGCAGAATAATATCCGGTTGGACTTTATCCCCAGTTGTGAACCAACTTACCAAAGAAGCCGGAGGCCGGATAGACCATGGGCCGACTGTCCAAAAGTCCTTCCGAAATAGTCACGGTATGCGCACATCGGGGAACCAAATGATTTTTTCACCATAAGTGGTTAATGTATTGCTGATTATATTTTTAATGTGTGTCAAGTCAGAAACTTGCACATTTTGTCATAAATTCATTAAACATGTAGCCGGCTTCACGATGGCCGGCGGCCATCTTGGATGTAGGGCATTTGATGCCTTTGAGAATTTCTGTGGAGTTGTTTCGTTGAGATATAACTTTCTTCACGTATTTATGAATGATAAAACGAAAACATAAGATATATAATGATAAAGCGTTAAAGTTTTGTAGTTTTACTTGGACAGTAGGAACCGATCTCATGAAAATTGTGGTTCAGGATACTGCAAATGAGATCGAAACCGGAAGTAAACTTTTAAGGTAAAAATCATTGCTTTTTTTGTACAGTTTGTGACTGATATTATTTGTCGATTATCTACTACGTAGCAATTTAGTTCGAAGCTCTTTATATTGCAAAATTCAGTTACACAGTGGCGAAATTTGTTATCCAGGAAGTGTTTACCACATAACTCAAAAGATGGCTGCTATTTGTTAGTGGATTTTCTTGCTCAAACATTAAATAAAACAATAAATGTTGATATTATTTTAACCTGTACTTTCAGTAAAGACCAATGGTTTTCTTATAATGAAAACTCCAGCAATAAAATATATCAAAAGTACAATAAATATAAAATTTGTACAGTGCTGCAGGCAATATTCGCTGTTGTATAAAATAAGACCTTTCAGGATTTCTTCAGTGATTTTAATCTTGATTATATCTTTAATCTAACTCTAAACCCATAAGTACACAAAAAAACAAAACTTGAAGCAATCACTGTATGGAAAGTCATTGTCAATATGTACTGGCAATTTGAATATTAATATATAAATTGTATATACTGTACATAAAATTTTCATATAATTTACATATTATGCAACCATTCATTATTTATGCTTGAGGTGCTGGCAAGGTTTGTGAACAACTTGAACAAAATGTTTTGAACCCCTTTATTACAAAAAGAACATATCCCATGGCCCCCTCTCACAAAACTTTTAAAACTACAGTCTCTTTGGCCCTTGCCATCCTGATACACAAAAAAAGAAATTATAACATTTAGCTATGTTGAACCATGGTTGAACAATTATGAACATTTGTAAAATAGGTTGTGTCTTTCACACACTGTGATTGGTCAGTTTCTGTGTTTATATCAGGCTATGCAAAGTGCAAACACGATTGTGATGTCAGGCACATTTCTTAGTCTTATTTCATAAAAGAAATAGACAATGGATGCCCTGTGTTTACATGTACAGTATTATAGTCTGATGCAATCACTCGAGCAAGTTTTGGAGAATTCAAGAGTACTTAATATGTAAACCCTCACCTACAGCTTGGGTTCATATAAAGTTTTGAATACTCCCAACTCACTCTTGTGTTTGCATTCAGGCTACAGTACGGTATATACGGTATATAAACGCGGACAGCTATTTTCTATTTCTTAATTAATTTATCGGTACTGCTAAAGCACTAAAAGCTACTGTATGTTGACATTTTCAACTTCCTTCACTATCTTCACAAAAGACTGCCTCAGTGATGCTAACAACATAATTTGCTTGCTTTTGATAAGCTTTGGTACCACAATGGTTTCACAGAACATTTGATATGCCTTCCCATAGTGAAGACTCTCTTCTAAAAGCTCCTTCTTTGGTATTGAAAGAAACTGTGTCAACTCCATATAGCAGCTGTGGTGGTATCTTGGTTCTAAAGCTGGTAGATCTCTTCCTGTCCCTTCCAAATGAACCAGGATATCATAGTGTTCCTTGAGACGAGCAGCTTCGAGAAGTCTGCCAGCTGTTAAGGTTTCCACCTTTTTCAACTTTTCAACATTTCTCTTCTTTTCTCGATCACGGGTATATTTTGTTTTTTTACATACTGTATTATGCATACTGGAGGGAGAACAATGATGTTCGCGTCCTTTCTCAGGCATTCCTACAGATGTCTGTGACTGACTCATTCTCCTTTGCTTTTCTGGTGGAACCTCTTCCTGATCACCTATAGCAAATACATTAATTATTCTTTGTTATATAGCTGGGTACTTGGTGGATGTAACTCAAATTGGTTCACTTATGGTCATGTGGCATTACACAAATCTAATGTTTTTCATCCTTCCACTAAGTGCAACTTACAATTATTGCCCACTCTGGCCACAACTAAAATAACAAAACTATTATAGTATTGTAGAGCCTGTTTACAGTATACAAGAGTGAGTTATCTCAGAAGGCAGGGAAACTCAAGAAACTACTGTCACCCTTTCTCTCAGGATCAGACAAAGTGTACACCATTTATGTATACTAGTGTAATTGCAAAATAAATAACTACAGTAGTAAGACACTCAGGTTATAATTATACAAACAGCCAATAGCGAAGTGCACAGTTACTAATTTATAGGCCAAAACTCTGACAAACAAACCAAAATTAAATCTCGAGGGATTCCTAAATACCAATTTTCTTTTGTTGGGAATGCAAAAATAAATTATAAACTGAGACAAACATAAATTTGATGTCATCTGGGCACTTCACTATTATAGTTAGAGAATAGAGAATCACCCTAAGACTATGTAAATAGAGTAGACCACACCAGTGATCTCATGTACATTAACCCTATACATATGGGCAAGAGTATTTGGTGAAATAGAAGTATGCATGCAAGAACAATGAAATATTGATTTTTTTTGTGGAAAATTCAATTTAAACCCTTACACTGGCATAGCTAAATGTATGGCACATGCTAACCCGTGCCATTAAACAATTTTATACCAATATAGATCTACACGAAGTTCTAATGAAAAATAATATTAAAGTAATTTACTGTATATTAAGCAAGGACAACCTTGTCTTTGGACATTGTCCTAGTATCTCAGTATGAGAAATAAAATAGCCATTTCTAAATAAAATAATCTGGCTAAATGGTAGACTGGATTGGTATATATATATATATATATATATAGGACAAATTAATCAAACGAAAATGAGAATCAAACAACAACAAATAAACATGTTCTCCTAGTTCAACGAAAATATAAATTACAGCGCAACAAAACTTTCATGGACATTTGTCAATATTGGAATCGGTTCATGGTTTATAGAGTAAATGCAAGAATGTTGCCGGTCGAACAAGAGTTGCGACTGCAGGTTCTCGTTAAACAATGTGTCAATGTTCTATTGTTCTATTGATAATTTCTTTTGTCTCAAGCATACAAGTCTCTCAAACAACACAATTATATTATGCTAAATAGAAAAACAAATTTCTGTATTACTGTAAGATTCCCATGGGACATTTATTTCTATACACGATAACAACTTGAATATTTTAATAAACACATTCAATTCAATACAATCATTGATCTTGTTGAACATAAACTGATGAACACGACATCATCACGTGAACACTACTATAATTTATGTAATAATTATCTGTCATGTAATTGTAGAAAATAATATACGAGCACATGCTTCGGGCTTCTTCCCAACTCAAGATGTTATGTTTGTATGTCTGATTCTAATCCGAAACAATCCTCTGTCCGATTAAGTTATGGCGACTTCAACAGGTTATGGGCCCAGGGCGAGAAACTTATTCGATGGAGACGAAAGGAAATACGAACTATGGGAAACGAAATTCATGGGTTATCTCCACATTTTAAAGTTAAAATCTACTGTGGAAAGCGAAGATCCAGATGGCACAAAAAAATGCCGATGTTTATGCTGAACTTATTCAAGTATTGGACGATCGGTCACTCGCTCTAGTCATGAGAGATGCCAAAGACGACGGCAAGAAGGCCATTGGCATACTCAGGGAACATTATATGTCGAGCGGTAAACCGAAAGTGATCTCGCTCTATACCGAACTAACCACGCTGAGCAAAAGTGAAGCCGAGAGTGTGACTGACTATTTACTAAGAGCCGAGGCGGCCACAGCCGCATTAAAGAATGCCGGAGAAACAGTTGGCGATGCTCTTTTAATAGCAATGGTCTTGAAAGGACTACCTCAAGACTTTAAGGCGTTTAATACGGTCATCACGCAAAAAGACAAGCAACCATCATACACCGAATTTAAAGTCGCACTGCGGGCGTTTGAAGAAAACGAGAAACCAACATCGAGGGACAACGTTATGAAGACGGGTTTTTATAAACGCGAAGTTCAAGTGCTATGCGTGCAAGTTACCAGGACACAAGGCAGACCAATGCACAAGATCCAAGAAATGGTGCCACAATTGTAGGACGAGGACCCACAATACGAAGGAATGCCGAAAGAAGAACCTCGACCAAGAAACTGACAGGAACTCGGTGAAGACTGTTAAAGATCGGGAACAATCTTTTGTATTCAAAGTTAGTGATGTACCTGCAGACAACGACCACGATGTGGACTACTTGAAGGCAAGTTTACTTGTAGATTGTGGCGCTACGACCCACATAGTGAACGATAAAAGCAAGTTTACAAATTTTGATAAAAATTTTAATCCAGAAGTGCATTTTATCGAGTTAGCAGATGGCACTAGGCGTAATAACATAGCTTTAAATAGAGGAGACGTAAAGGTCCAACTATACGATAGAGTAGGTAATCAACATAATGTAACCTTACAAAATGCATTATATATACCTTCATTTAACCAAGATATTTTTTCAGTACAGGCAGCATCTGATAATGGTGCATCAGTCTCTTTTCAGCCAGGTCAAGCAGTTTTAAGCGCATGTGATGGTACAGATTTTGATATTCATAAGAGAGGTCGCTTATATTATTTATGCTCCGTCAAGTTTAAGAAACATGATTTACAAACATGGCATGAAATTTTAGGGCACTGCAATGTTAAGGATACTTTAGAGCTGGAGAATGTTGTTGACGGCATGTCAATCAGTGATAAGACAAAGCTAGGAGATTGTGAGGTGTGTACCTTGGGGAAAATGACCAACATCAGGAATAAGGATCCTGACAGTAAGGCAAAAGCCCCTTTAGAGTTAGTGCATGCAGATCTGGCAGGTCCGATTACCCCAGAATCTGACGAAGGCTTTAAGTATGTTTTAGGTCTAACTGATGATTATTCAGGAACCGCCTTTACCTATTTCTTGAAGAATAAATCTGATACTTTAAGTGCCACAGAGAAATTTCTCGCAGATTCTTCTCCTTATGGAAATATAAAATGCATTAGATCTGATAATGGAACAGAGTTTACCAGCCATGCATATAAGTCTCTTCTTGTGAAAAATCAAATTAAGCATGAGACCTCTGCTCCTTATTCCCCACACCAAAATGGGACTGCAGAAAGGAATTGGCGAACACTTTTTGAAATGGCTAGGTGCCTGCTTATAAGTGCAAATCTTGACAAGAAATTTTGGCCGTATGCAGTTTTGACTGCAACTTATGTTCGTAACAGGTGTTACAACAGTCGCATAAAACAAACCCCTTACCAGGCGCTAACCAAAAAGAAGCCAAATATATCTAATATGGCTATCTTTGGCACCGACTGTTTTACATACACTCAGAATAAGGCAAAACTTGATGCAAGATGTGAGAAGGGTATATTCTTTGGGTATGACAAGGGCAGTCCGGCCTATTTGGTATATTTCCCAGAAAGTGGGAAAATTTCAAAGGTAAGAAATGTGAAGTTTACCAATAAGTTTAGGAGCCAAAGCAATAAGCCTGATTATGGTAAGCTGGAAAATAATGACCAATTTCTTGATAGGCATATAGGGCCTGAGGAGGACAATGTCCCACCTCTAGTAGGGCCTGAGGAGGAACATGTCCCACCTCCAGTAGGGCCTGAGGAGGAAATTGTTATTCCTCAACCTCAAAATGCTGTTGTAGGCCCACTCGAGCCTGAAATTGTTGAGCAGCCAGCTCTACCAGGTGCAGGAAACCTAAATTTAAGATACCCTGTTAGATGTAACAGAAGACCACCTGATCATTTAAATGATTACATAGTAGACGATGAGCAAAATGACAATGATCTGATAAACTATAGTGTAGACTATTGTTGTGCTACATCAGATTACCCCAAAACCTATGCAGAGGCAATTAAGTCACAAGATTCCAAAAAATGGCATAAGGCTATGAGTGAAGAGATGGAGTCTTTAAGAGAAAACGATACCTACACACTCACAAAATTACCTGAAGGTAAGAGTGTAGTGGGAGCTCGTTGGGTGTATACGGTGAAGGAAAGTCAAAATGGTGAACAAAGGTATAAAGCACGTTACGTAGCTAAAGGATATTCACAAGTACCCGAAGTCGATTATTTTGAAACCTTTTCACCTACTGCAAAGATAAGTTCAATCCGTATGTTAATGCAATTAGCTCTAGATCTAAATATGCAAGTGCATCAAATGGATGTCAAAACTGCATATCTAAATGCACCAATAGACTGTGAACTGTATGTTGAACAACCAGAAGGGTTTGCCAAATACAGTGAGACAAGGGAAAAGCTAGTTTGCAAATTAAATAAGAGTCTTTATGGTCTGAAACAAAGTGGACGCAACTGGAACAATATGTTGCACACTTCCTTGATCAGTGATGGATTTTCACAACTTGTTTCCGACCCCTGTGTCTATGTCAGGCAACATAATGATGCAATTATTATTGTGCTGATATGGGTAGATGATATTATCATTGCTTCAAATTCAATGCCCCTACTAAATGAAGTAAAAACGAATTTGAGTTGTAGCTTTAAGATGAAGGATCTAGGTAGACTTTCATGGTTTCTTGCTATCAATTTCTCTTTTAATGGCAATACTATAACTATGGATCAAACAAAATACATTAAAAGGATTTTGAATAGGTTCCAAATGGAAGATTGCAAGCCAAGGGCAACCCCAAGTGAATTAGGAGTGAATAAGACTAGTATTGAGAATCAGGAAGAATTTGCTGATAAGAAACTCTATCAGGAAATTGTAGGCAGTTTGATATACGTAATGACATCAACTAGGCCTGACTTGTCATTCATTGTGACTAAGTTATCTCAGTACATGTCTAATCCTACAAATGCCCATCTCTGTATGGCTAAGCACGTACTTCGCTACCTTAAAGGAACTTTAGGAAATAAGCTCACATTTAGGAAATCAAAAAATGGCCTGAAACTTATAGGTTATTGTGATGCAGATTGGGGGTCATCTGAGGATCGCAAAAGCATCACAGGATATGTGTTCAAACTATCCGAAAACGGTTCTGCTATCTCTTGGAAGAGCAGAAAACAGCCAACAGTGGCATTGTCAACTTGTGAAGCCGAGTACATGGCTTTGGCATCAGCTATCCAAGAAGCTAGATTTCTAAGGCATTTTCTAGGAGAGCTTGTCAGCACACTTACTCTCAGTCCAACTACTATCTATTGTGACAATCAGAGTGCCATTTTCTTAGCAAAGAATCCTGTACAGCACCAAAGGTCAAAACACATAGACATTATAGGTACCACTTTATAAGATCTGAGGTTCAGTCCAGAGTTGTAGATATTAGATACATAGCTTCCGAAGAAAACTTGTCAGACATCTTCACAAAGCCTGTAACTAGGATTAAGTTAAGTAAGTTTATTAAAGCTCTTATAGGACATTAAAGCATTTTTCATATTCAACGCATGTCAAAATCCACGTATTTAGATACTACACAAGGTTGTAATTAGTTGTGTTTATAGTTATTTTTGATTCGTATAATTTGATTAAGAAAATTAAATAAATAAATAATAATGTAAACATAATGTATTGTACTATTGTTATTGTTATATGATTATCAATTTAAGTGGGAGTGTTGAACATAAACTGATGAACACGACATCATCACGTGAACACTACTATAATTTATGTAATAATTATCTGTCATGTAATTGTAGAAAATAATATACGAGCACATGCTTCGGGCTTCTTCCCAACTCAAGATGTTATGTTTGTATGTCTGATTCTAATCCGAAACAATCCTCTGTCCGATTAAGTTATGGCGACTTCAACAGATCTGTTGTTGAATACAATAATTCTTAGTTTATCCATACCTGCTTTGGTTAGCTCGTCTCTTTTAGTTTGTCGGTCTTCTTCCCGTTTAAGCATCTGTATATGATAGAATCTGGTGTAACATTGCCGATGGAACTTGCAATATGCTGGTGTTGGCAAAAAACTTTCCTCAGAACTCGATGTTTGCGAATAATCGCACGTGGAGTCCAAGATCAACTTCATATTTGACTCCGATTCCCGAGCTATTTCGCCCTCTAACACGAGAATATTCTCCATTTTGCCGCAAATAAAATAAACTTACACCACGACAAATATGTAAATGAACTTAATTTACCTTTTGCATTATTTACGACATGCATAACACAGAAGTTCTTGGCTGACTGACCTGTATCGTCAGCCGCCATTGTTTACTGAAGGACTGAAAGTGATGATCTTCTAGAAGGCCGCGTGATTGGCTTGTGATTTAGTAACGACGATGCTGATTGGCTACTTATTAATAACATGGTTTCGGTTTCAGTTTACAATTGACAAATTTAGTCGAGAAGGTTCGTCGAATTTCCAACTTAATGTGCAAGTTTCCAGATTGACACACCCGATAATTTTCATTTGTTATATGTATACTACATGTTTGTGGGAAAATTTTTTGGTTCCGCGATGTGCGCATCAAAAAATCACATTTCTTGAGGTCGGCCCATGGCCTAGGAGCCGGATATATGAGCTGTAAAGCAGCCGGAGCCGGAGCTGAAAAACCGGAGTTTGCACAGCACTAGTGACAGCTACCGCTAATAAACAACTCAACAAGTAATTCTATCATTGTATAATAGTTGTCAGTATAAGAATAAATTATTTAAAGTTAAAACTTGCGTTCTTTGACCGTCTGTTCTTCTCGATAAAATAATGGTCTACATCTTTGTCTTGCTGGATATCTGTGCTCTTCGATTTGACGCCGATTGAAGACATTTCTTTAGCGGTTTCATAAACGTTTCGGCCTTGGCTTGGGGCCATAAAGGTGTAATTTTATGGTGTGTTATCTTGTTTGTATTAAGCATATAACGACGAGGGCGGTCCGTTATCCGAAACGATTACTCTTACTTCGGGTAGCTGTGCGGATATTTTCGATGTCGATTGCGACTGGGACTGCGTGCTGGGCAACAAAATGAATGTGTTTATCAGGCAAGTTTGGCTGATCACAGGAGCTGTTGTCGAATACTAATGGCTGTTTAGATAAATAATCGGATGAGCGCGATTTCGGATTTTGATAAATCAGTTCCAGTGGTTTATGATCTGTGATTAACGTAAATTCATGTTCACTTAAATAGAGGTGGAAATGTTCAATCCCATACACAATAGCAAGCGCTTCTCGTTCAATTTGAGAATACCGACAGTGTCTGTTGATGAACGACTCGCATATGCAATGACCTTTGTGTCGTCTTTTCCTCGTGTCTTTTGTGATAAAATAGCACCGCGACCAAACGGGGAAGCATCGACAAAAAAAAAAAAAAAAAAAAAAAAAAAATCAAAAAAATCTAGAAATCTCCTCTTTTGTCTCTTTTTCTTCTCATCGCTCGTCTCGCACCCGTTGAAGCAAGGACAACTTGCTTCAAGCCAATCCTTGCAGGACTTCTCTTTTTAGGAACTCTTTTTTTAACCGAATTGTCTTTCTCTGGAACAATCTCTCTCCGATCATCCGTAATAGTACGTCTGTTTCCTCTTTTAAGCACCAACTTTATATTTACTACTCTTCTCAATTAGATTCCACTTTTGAAGTAAATAGAATGCGCACTTGGAAAACCTACTGCTCTAAGTGTCGTTCTTACAACTTAAGCTGTTGTTCTTAATCTGTCCTATCGTATGTAAATAGTGTATTAGTCTTTGTCTTTAATTTATGTCCACTCCGTATTTTTTGTCAGGTTGGTCTTCACATGGGACTCATGTCCTGTTGACCATACCTTCAACCATGATCAAGTCTTGCATCGTTTTTATTTTTAACTTGTATTAATTCTTTCGCACACTTGTATGGTTGTAAAGTTAATAAATAAATAAATAAATAAATAAATAAATAAATAAATAACATGTAACTCTGTATATTTCGATTGATCAAAATATCCCATAACTGTATTCGTGGTAAGCAAAGCTTTTAGGGTCTCGAACGCTTGTTGTCGTGAAGTCCACTCCCATTTAAGGTGTTCAGACATATTTATTTTGACCCGTTGCTAGGGAGAACTTGATTTGACCACAGAGCTTCTAGAGCTTTACAAATTTGATCCCCATGCTAGAAATGCTAGATATTCTGCACGTATAGTAGTATATATGAATGAAGTTCTTTCGTTTGATGACGTCATATAGTGACGTCATTGAGATAAGAAAAAACCTATAATTTCCGCCAACTTAAAAGTTTTGCTAACTAAAGAAATTTCACTAGAACCAGAATTGTTATGTGCAAAAAAGCACGCATGCGTTTCTCAATTGAGCAAATCTTAATGACTTTATGGCCGTTTTAATGAAATTTTAAGAGATATTTTTAACAAAAAATAGAATATCTTTGTAATTTTTGGTTTATTCATAAAATCCATGCGTACTTTTTGGGAGACATGTTTTCCCTAGGTGTAAACGAAAGAAAAGTAACGATTCGATAAATACTGGCAGAAATTATAAGAATCTTGTGAGCTCATGTTTTTGCGACTCGATGCCACTCAACCTAGCCTGAAATAATCAGGCGCGAGCCCTCCTCCTGCCTCCTGCCTGATCAGAGCTTGTCAGCTAAATTGCGAGTTCAGCCGTCGTTTCAAGCCAAGAATGCTCGAAAGGTCGTCTTGTTCTACATACAAAGTTAAAAGTTGATGTCCACTGTCTTCGGAATGTTTGATTTATGGTTCATCAGCTCTGCCGATTTCTAAATTACGGCATTCAATCCAAATATCTCGGCGACGTGCATGCCGACGTCCTTCGTTTATTTTTCCATCTATCGCCGTCTGTGTATCGAGGTCCGAAGTTCTTCAACTCTTCAAGTGTTTTTGCCAGCGATATTCTACAGCAAAGGAATATTTTTCTTTTGTTTTGGTACTTTTTCTCAAAAACTTGCTCGGCTCTTTTCGTTTTTTTTTGTTGTCATTTCATACCTTTTTGCAGTGTATAAGTACAAAAATATGTTTTTGTGAAAATATTTCTCCAACCGGAAGTAATGTCCTTAGCAACCGGTTGCCTAGCAACGAAATACGTCCGAACACCCTTAACGTCTTTGTGTGTGAGTAAGCGAAGTGGAGCAGAGATTGCTACTAAATTAGGGATAAAACGACCACAATATTGAATCATCCAAGTATATACTTGGATGCATTTTGGAGTACTGGGGCATCCTTCACGGCTTGTACCTTGCCTGAAATTTCTTGAGCTGAAAAGATGTAACCAAAAAATTCAAGTTGTTTCTGATCAAATTCACACTTGTCAAACCCAAACCTCCGGTTGCGCTCTTTACCAACTTGCAAAATGCGTTTTAAGGCTTGATCATTTTCGTTCTGGGTTGTCTCAAAAACGATGATATCGTCACTGATATTTCGA
Source organism: Paragorgia papillata (assembly GCA_035771165.1). Lineage (NCBI taxonomy): Eukaryota > Metazoa > Cnidaria > Anthozoa > Scleralcyonacea > Coralliidae > Paragorgia > Paragorgia papillata. The sequence goes on along the minus strand of JAWNZC010000452.1, from coordinate 1,014,793 downwards.
CAGCCAGGAATCCCATTGAAGACATTTTGAATAGTGTTTTGAAAAATTTCGCTCGCGCTGTTATAGTTTCAAAATTTAAACGTTTGTATTGAAAGAGCCCCTTGTGTGTAGTGAACGTTGTGATGTACGTAGATGCTTTGTCAAGTTCTAACTGATGATATGCGGACGATAAGTCTAATTTGCTAAAGTGTCGAGCTCCATTTAAATCATTGATTAAGTCGTCAATCGTGGGCTGAGGGTTGCGTTCTCTTTGAATGGCAATAGCGACTTTAAGATCCACGACGCGGCAAGCTCAACGACGCGCCTTAAAAACAATATAATTCTTAATGAAAACAAAGTGAATGAATAATTTGTAATCCCAAGAGTATATATCAATACCGTCCTCTTTCTCTAAACAACGCCACTCTCAACATTTTCACGTCTTCAGAACAACGCTAACACGCAGAGAAGTGAGAGCTGTTTCTTAACGTTTACTTCAGCTCATTGCCGTTTTAGCAAGAACTGGAGCGTCTTGAAAGTCATTAAACAAGCTTAAACATGAAACACGGCAGTTATTTACGCGTCGTGTGGGTATCGTGTGGGTATCGCATGTCGACGCATAATCGGATCTTTTCGAGGTTATTTGGCATGGGGAAAGCTAGGATAGGGCTAACCCAATCCTTGTGCAGGCTCTATTATGTCTTTCTTTTTTTGGAGTCGATCCAATTCACTTTCAACCTTATCTCGAATAGTAAATGGAATTCTTCTGGTGGGTTGCACGACAGGTTTCACGTTTTGATTGATGTGGAGATGAACTTGAACATCAGTTAGTTTTCCTACGCCATGAAACACTTCGTCATATTCGGAGATACAGTTTATAAACGTGGTGGTATCTTGTGTGGCTGCAGTTTCTCTGCAGACTCTGGTTTCTGGACATGTTTGGCCTGAATCTTGTTAACATTAACTTCGATAACATTTAAGTCAATATATGTTTGTCCACTTATATAAGAAGGCATCCAGTTGCGTTTCTGACAACTATGATCTTGGCACTTGTAAACCTTTTCTTTGTCTCGCAAGGGAGTTGTAGAAGACTTGCAGACACTGGAAAAATGGTTATACTTGGAGCAGTTGTTACATCGTTGTCCTTCGGCGGGACACTTGGTTCTGTTATATGGGGCCATGAATATCCGCAGCGAAAAGAACGTTTTCCAGCTGAAGGTTTTGGCGCCAATGGCGGGTCTGTGGGAATGTCAGGTTGTGTGTATTGTGTTCTGCCAGTGCCAGGTGAATAAGAATTCGGATATTTCTGTTTGTTGAATTGGATTTTGTGAACAGCTTCATAGGTGAGTTTTGAGACGTCTCTTCGATGCCTTTGGCTTGTTTCTCCGTTTCGTGGAGTGTACTCGCGTGTAGACGATGAATGACGCGGTCAGCGTAAGGGTCGGTGTACAGAAAGAATAACGGCGTAATTTCTTATTTGTAGTTCCTAATTCTATCTGAGCTTTGATTTATTTTTCTTAGTCGTGTGTGGAATTCGTCGACTGTCTCGTGTGATTCTTGCTTCAGATTTCAAAATTTGAATATTTCAAAGGAGACTTTCTTTTTCGGTGTGAAATAGTGTGTAAGAGCGTCGCAGGCTTTGTTGAAATCATTATCTTCTCCTTTGTCCGGTAGAGTGTCGAATAAATCGTTGACCTCCTCTCCAATGTAATGTAGGAGGAGTGCTCGTTTGCTACCTTCTTCTGTCATCTTCATGGCGATCATCAGGTTTTTTAACCTTTTCAAATATTTCTCCCAGCGTGTAGCCAAGTTCGTCTGATCTCGTAAGTTAAACTCGGGAAATGCTGGAAGTTCAAAACATGTTAAATTATTTCACCATTCTTGTCGCCATTATAATTCCTCGTGTTTATTCGGCAATCTTCCTAAAACTACACTGTCAATGTCCATGCATTGTCAAATACCGAGTATCAATAAACATTATAGACATGTTCTTAACAAAAAGGATGAGCGAGAGTAATATATATATATATTTACATCGGTGAAACTGGCAGACGTTCATCTGACACGTTTGCTGAACATCTTCGTTCCGTGAGGAACAGTGATGTTGACAAGCCTGTTGCCCGACATTTTAATAGTGCCTTTAAGGTTAGTATATCTAACCTTACTATATTTCGATTGTTGTTTCTACACTGCCTACGCAGCACGCTACTTTTATTTCACTAATATATATATATTAACAATTATTCACCGAAGTGGAGGTGAATAGTGCTGGATATTCACCGAGCCGGTTTTAGCATATACCTCATAAATGAAATAACAAGTTTAACATTCTTATATTTTTCTGTATTTTTATACAAGAGTAACAAGACACGGCCGTCGGCCGCTAGCAAATTGGCGAGTTGGCGTACTCGATTATTTGTCGAACTTTTACAACTTTTGAATATATTAATGGCTAAAAAATTGTAAAGAAACATACCTGTGGACACTCTTCTACTTAATTTTGTTGACTTTTCTCGTTATTCTACTACATCAGCCTTGTTTATGAACAAAATCTCCTTGCTTCGGTAAACAAAGCAAAACTGGTCGCCATTTTGTTTTGCCCGTAGATGAATAGTGCAGGATATCCCGGACACTGGCAAATGGTTATACTTGGAGCAGTTGTTACATCGTTGTCCTTCGGCGGGACACTGAATGTACTTCACCGATGCTGTCCCACATGCGGTTGTCACTGACGATCGCATGTGTATAAGTAATTGATGAAATTCATTCAGATTGTTCCAAGCTACACTGATGAGCTGTTGTACAGCGAAACACCGTTTCTGTAGATTGAACTATATTAAATTATCATATATATATATATATATATATATATGTATATATAATTTAATTTAGTGAAAACACTGTCTATGTCCGCTCTTGCTAAACAAAAGCAGCGTCTACAGAAGTGTTAAATAAAAGGAAAAAAATAGATAAATTAAGTGAAAACACTGTTTAAAATTATGTGGTTCACATGTGATCACGTGTGGTTCACATGTGATTTTGGAACATGACATGTGGAATTTTTATAAGGGATATATCACCTTGCTAAACAAAAACAGCGTCTTCAGAAGTATTAAATAAAAGAAAAACGTTCGTTGAGGCCTGAGGATGAATGGTTCCAATTTTGAAAATGAGATGCTTTTCTAGTTTTTTGCGGTTGTCATTCCCACCAGAAATGGATGAGATGGTCCGAAATACAATGATTGACACTATTAAAATGTTGGACAGCAGGCTTGTCGACATCATTGTTCCTCACGGAACGAAGATGTTCAGCGAACCTGTCAGATAAACGTCTACCAGTTTCACCAATGTAGAGCATGGAACATTTATTGCAGTAAATGATGTTGGAAGAGGAGCAAGTAAAATTATGCTGAATAACAAAATTAAATTAAAAAATTTCTTTAACACTAAAAAATTAAATAAAAAAATTAATTGCACCTCTTCCAACGTGCCGGTGTTTGGAAACACCACGTAAACATTTATTTGCTAAGCTTTCTCAACTCGCCTGAAGGAGCACAGGACATGTTGCATAAAAGCCCAACGTGATAAATCTGCTGTTGCGAAACACGCTTGGAAGTATGACCATCGTGTTAAGTGGGAAGAGTCGTCACTCTTAGCCAACGACAGGCAATACTTCACGCGAAGAATAAGGGAGTCTGATTGAAATTGCAAAACATCGGACTATCTCTCAAGGAGGGACAGCCATTAAACAGCACGTGGTGTGCTCTACACACGTAAAAACGCACAACTTGTTCACGGTTGTTGATAGACGTGAACAAGTTGTTCTCGACAGCCGTGAACAATGTTGTGCTGCTCGCCGTGAACATGTTGTCAACAAGTTGTTCACCATATGCTTGCTCACGCCTGATGAACCAACAGACGTGAACAAGTTGTTCCAACATGATGTTACATGTATGATACAACAGCATTGTTCCAGCATGATAAACAAACATTTATGAACAAGTTGTTAATTAAAACAACATGCTACAATATGATATTTATCCCATAAATTCTCTTTTTTTGTGCACACCCCCCCCCCCCGGTTGTCTCGCTTATTAATTTTCTTATAAAATCACAAAAAAACATTACTATCACTATTATTGAAGACGAAAATATCACGCAAACACATCCATGAATTTTTAAAAACGTTTATTGAAGTGATAATTTGAATACAAAGTCTCACGTATCCTACTTTTACTCTGGCGGCGCTTTCAGTTCTTCTCCATTTTCAGTAATATTCTTTAACTCCCACAACTATAGTCGATACAAAAAGAATTTAAGAAGAAAAACAAAGATTTAGGTTAATAACTTTCTGTTTTGAATTAATTCGTCCTCAGTGACAGTAGTCCAGCTGTCCTGTAAGCAAAAATTCTTTCACTTTTGCCTCAAGAGATCAGCATTCTGACTAATTTTGATGGAAGAAAACAAAACAAAATGTTCTATTAAAGTGTTTGAAACACTTACGGTCTACCTACATGTTAATATAATAACAAAATCGATACCAAATCTCTTTCGTAAACATTTTTCAAGGCTTACCTTTTTGTAAATAAATATGGAAGCTAATATAATCCCGTTCACATGTACTTCTAAAAAAACCCGAGGAATGATAAACTATATATTGACAGAAGAACATTAATATTCCAAAGTATAAAGTGTCTTGCTTGGTTTTGATTTGCAGTTGTATATATTGTATAAAAATTGACTGTTTCAACTGGCAGTATTGAACAGTGCGTACAAATAAACTTACCTAAAATTCTTTGCTTTTTCTTGGGTTTTAAGCTGGAAACAAAATGAGAGAGGAGGAACATGCATTTAATAATTGTAGCATTTAGTAATGCCAACGAGCCAAAATAACATTGAAGAAGCATTATTATTCAAAGTCATTTAATTATGTATTATTGTTACCTCTTTGAGATGGATAAACATAGTGTATGTCAGTCTAATCTTGACAAAGTTTTACCAAGTGATTTGTTCATACAGAAGACTATTCCTTAGTCCATTGGCAATGCAGCAAAGGGAAAATCAAACGAGGGAAAAACCAGTTTCAACACATGAAAACATGATTTGTTGTTGTTCCGTCAAGGAGCAAAGTTCAAATGAAGTATGCTCACGTGAGATTACGCGTAACCGTACACGTGACCTTCACGTGAGCGTGGTTCATAGTCTCCTCGCGTGTTTGTTCACGAACAGTGACAATGCTATAACAAGCATCCTCGTTCCCAGCGCCTCCTCGGTACACTGGGAATGAAAACGATTGAAGCGTGTGATTGGCCGGACGAAGGCTATTGTCATTGTTTCCACTTTGCAGGAAATTTCCTGATTCTCAGGAAATCCTGACTTGAAAAGGAATTTTCAGGATGAGTTAAAATCTCAGGAAAATCAGGAAATCTCAGGAAAATCAGGAAATCTCGGAAAATCTAAGTAGATCGAGAAAATTTTAAAGAAATGTTAACTTTTTAACGTGAATAGTTAGCTTTTTGTTGTTCGCAGTTCGCCTGCAGTGACCTGGTTTCTATTTCCCGGTAGGGTTACAAATGGAACCAATGAACATTTAGATTTAGTGTTTATACCATGGTGATAGTTGAGTTCGTGGGCTCTAATTACGCGTCCTTATGATTATAAAAATATGAATGTATTTTACAATTGCTAAAAAGTTTTAAATAAAGTTAAAACAAAAAAAATGTAAGCGCTATTGGACTATTTCATCATTTTTGTTAATTTCATAATCATACAGCCTGCGAGCAGGCTCATTTGATCTAAATAAAATATCAGGAAATATCAGGAAATTTCAGGACAACAAAACAGGAAATCTGGATTTCAGTTGTGGAAGCATTGGCTATTGTCGAAAACCAGGAAGTGGGCAAATATATTTTCAACTGTCAAACAACGGTGTGAATAGAGTGAAGATTATCGCTCAGATAACACCGAAAAAGTCTACAAATAAAGCCAACAAAGTAGGATTCCTAAAGCGAGTTGGAACTGCGATGAGAGGCAACAATGCTGTAACAACTTGCGAGATTTTTACGCGTGTATTCGGAGAATCCATGTGTGCGATATTTAATATATGGATATTTCTGACTGCCTCAGCCGAGAGTCCCAATAGCTCAGTGGTAGAGCACTGGTACGTTAAACCAGAGACCTTGGGTCCGATTCCCGGTTGGGGCAGTCAGAAAACGTTTCTCTACAGCAGTGATTCGACTTCATTTGAAATTTTTCTTCTTCACATTCTTGATTTTGTTTTCTAATTAATAAAATTGTATTCTTGCGTGATTTAATTGATCAGTTGATTAGTTTATAAATGACGTGAGCCAACAACTTATTGTTCTTGTTCTTGAGGGTTTGCTTTTGATGAGTAAAATCATCTGGTGTTAGACAGAGTAAAATAATAATAATAATAAAGGGCCTGTTTTAGGCCAGCTCAGACAGAAATGAATAATGGTCTAACACCAGATGATTTTACCCGGCGAAGGGACAACCCCTTGCACATGCTAGCATGTGTTCTCTACTTCTCTCTAAATTGGAGCTGATTGAAATACATGTATAACATAAACCAAATTGTTCAAAATTTGATCTCGAACTGATGTTCCCAAAATTAAAAAGATCAAAAACGATGTTGACTATTGGTATTGGAAATTAAGTTACTCTATGAAACACCTAATTTAGAATGAAGAGAGGATTTAACACAATAATAATGATATGAAAAATCTGACTGTCCTATTACATTGCATGGAATTGCATTAGACAATATTACTGGTACATTGTACTGTATTACTGTACTCGGTATATATCACATTACATCACATTACACTACATTACATTATGTCACATTATGTTATATTCCACATTACATTACTTTATAATCATTATATAGTGTGTATATTATGATATTTCTATACCAGGCTACAATCTTATTTTTTTAATTTCCCTGATTGGTTTAGACAAAATGCTAAAAGTACCCTGCAATTCTGGTTCAGAAGACAACGTTAAAGAATGTCAAGTACAGAACAGTTCTAGTGAACATGATGAATATCAATATCTTGACCTCATTAGGAAGATTTTGAAACATGGAACTAAAAGGGGTGATCGGACAGGTACTTTACAGGACTTGGCCATGCCAACTTCATTTTGTGTTTTATAGGCAATACATTTGTGGGTTTTTTAAATATTGGAGGTGGGAATAAAAATAGAAAATAGTTTTTTATTCATACCATAAACTTTTCGTAATATCATAAGCTGATATTTTTTCAAAGGACTTATTTTCTGGGCTCATATTTTTCTTTTTATAAAAATCATTGTCTAGCAAATAATTCGATTTGAATTCTATTTCACTTTGATACCAGTTATTTTAATTTTTTATTTGAATTATATTTTAATTTTATTTCAATTCTATTTTTCATCCATTTTTATCTCTATTTTAACTCTATTTCATTTCTGTATTGTATTATTAATTATAATTTTGCTACTTATCAGACGTTTGGTAGACGTTCTTTTCAATTTCAATTCTACTTTATTAATTCTATTCTATTTTAATTCTATTTTATTTTAATTTTATTCTATTTTGACTTTAATCCATTTTAATTTTTTTCTATTTTAATCCTTTTCTAATTCTGTCCAATCCAATTGTATTCTGTTTTAATGCTATTCCATTTGTATTTTATTATAAATTTTAATTCTATTCAATTCTATTTTTCTTCTATATTAATTTTCTTCTATTTTAATTCTATTCAACTTTAATTCTATTCCATTTCTATTTTATCTTATTTTCATTCTTTTCAATTTAAATTCTATTTCATTATAATTTTATTCTATTTTAATTCTACTTAATTTTAATTCTATTCTATTCTATTCTATTCTATTCTATTCTATTCTATTCTATTTTATTCTATTCTATTCTATTCTATTCTATTCTATTCTATTCTATTCTATTCTATTCTATTCTATCAACAGTATATACATGTAATCTCATACATCGAACTCAACCGTAGAACTTATTAAAACAAGGAACGATCTGAAACAAACTAAAACAATCTAAAACGACGTAAAAACTATCTCCTGATAAAACGTATTGACGTCGAAAAAATACTAATACTAATGAACGTAGAATTTTACATTAAAACGTAGGTTGTTTTAGACCACTTGGGAACTCACTTTTTTGAGTAAAATTGCTCGAAGAACAATTACTTTAACTTTTTTTTCTGTTTTTAAATTCTCTTTTAAAGGAACTGGCACAATCTCCTTATTTGGAGCTCAAATGCGTTTTAGTTTGCGACAACGAAATATTTCCATTGCTCACAACAAAAAGAGTATTCTGGAGGGGCGTTGCAGAAGAACTTTTATGGTTTGTTCGTGGAAGTACCAATGGTAACGAACTTGCCGAGAAAAATATTCACATTTGGGATGCTAATGGTTCAAGGGAGTTCTTGGATATGCGAGGTAACAAAGTTGATGTATTGTATAGAGATTCCTGTTAAGAGATCCAGGTTGTTTTTTAAACAGACGTCGATACTCTAAAGAGACTACAGAAAGGTCAAAAGAAAGCCATTCGAATAATACGGAACATAACGAACTGACAATGTTTTGAATATACATGAGCTTAACAGGGCTTCAAGAATTAAACAAATGAAAGAAGACTAAATGTAAATAGAAGCTGGATTATTATCTTGTCTTGTCTCGTCTCGTCTTGTAATTGTATCGTATAGAATACGTATATGTGTTGTCTTGCATGTGTTACATGTACATGTATTTTGCATTTTTATTTTGTATTTTATTGTATTGTATTGTGTTGTGTTGTGTTGTGTTGTGTTGTGTTGTGTGGTGTTGTGTTGTGTTGTGTTGTGTATTGTTTGCAGAATATCTTTCGTTGTTGTTGTAGGGCTTACCGACAGAGAAGTGGGAGACTTGGGTCCAGTCTATGGATTCCAGTGGCGTCATTTTGGTGCAAACTATGACAACATGCAGACAGACTACAGTGGTCAAGGTGTTGATCAGCTGAAGAATGTTATACATACTATTAAAACAAATCCTAATGATAGGCGTATTATTATGTCTGCCTGGAACCCAGTAGGTAAGAATAAGAACACTGCAACAGGTATGACTGATAGGTGTTACGAGATTGTAATGGTTAGTGTATATATTTTAGCGACTAGTTTACTTGTTAGGTGGTGAATAGTTGAATACTGCCTTTTCAATATGTTACTGATGCGCATATAAGTTGTCGAGAATTTCAAAATACATTGACGAGGGTTTGCATACGAAGAATGAGAATATGGTAGTGTTAAAACCTTGGTAAAGGTCAGGTAATACGGGCAACAAATTGCTGCAACTTGTTTCGCAACTGAATATTGCGTTGGAAGTTGAAAAGCGGTTGTTGCACGTACCACCCACCCCAAACATTGTTACCCAACAACATTTCGTTGTTGTAAGTTGAAGCAACATGTTGCAACAAGTTGAACTGGCGTCTACTTTTTTCAACAAATTCTTCATTTGTTGTTCGTATTACTACTTACTACCTTCGCAACAAATTCTTACGCAACAAAATTTGAAAAACCTCGTCTGATTGGTTGAAATTAGCATTGCAGCCAGTATGAATTTTCCAAGTTCAACAAAGATGGCGCCGACGAAAATGAACTGATTGTACGTGATCAAAAATTATCAGAAACACAAAAATTTGAGGTCTTTCGAGAGCTTAAACACTACCCATGTCCCAGTTGGGAAAGCTCCAAATTAGATTACAAGAGCAGACAAATAAAAGCTATGGCGATGGAAGCTCTTTGTTGTAAATTTAATATTACCTTAAACAGCTCAAGAGGTAAAATTTACATACGTGTGCGAACTGCGTTTACTTTAAAAAGCTTGTAAACCCAGTGTGATCTCCGACCTCAAGTTCCTTCACTAGCTACTGTATAGTTTTTTTTAATGATATTATGACACGGTAACTTATCAACAAAGTCTATCTAAATATTTTAAAAAAATATTTCCGTGTGTTCTTCTACAAATATAAATCCTACAATTAACTATTAAAAAGTATTACAAATAATAGTATTACAAATAAAAAAAAGTATTACAAATAATATAAACTACTAAAGATAAAAAAAGTTTAAAATACTAAGACTATATTTAAAGACATTATTTAAGTTAGAGATCTAGAAGTACAAAAATCTAAATTATTTGCATAATTTAAAATACTGGTACGCATACATCTATTGATTATTCCAGATCTTAACACTGGCAAAATAAATCTCCTAAACTCCTTCATAGAATTAGTTTTTGGTTTTGGGATGCAGATAAATAAAGGTAAGCAGATGATAAACACCTCTTTCTTCACGACGAGGTTTTCAGTCTCTCATATACTATTGTCTGTTCCTTCTTTTCAGTCCACGTTCTTCCTCGCAAAGTAAAGCCAATACTAAAACAGGAATAGCACGCTTTGATAGCACGCGATCTCATGTACTATGCAGTTTAATAAGGAGTTTTACATGTGCGCTTGTTAATGAACACGGTCGTATTTTAATGATACAAACTGAGACAGAGGCATTGGTTGTAATGAATTGTGGCAAAAGGAGATAGCGAGGAAGTAACTGAACCGGGAGGAGGGTGTCCTGTCCGGCGGCCTAAAATGGGGATCGCCCATATTAGAGACATTAACTAAGTCTGAGGGGTGCTCAGCACTCGTAAGGTCGATGTCTCACCCATCCAAATCCTTCACGTGGGTGAAGTGTCTGAGGCACAGCACTTCTGTGAAGTGATAAGGATGACAGCACTTCCTGCCACTCATTTATTAGATAATTAAATTATTACATTTTCTTTTTACTATTATAATTTCTATAAGTATAGACTATTTATATGTTATTACAAAAGGGGTTGTGGTGGGTGGGATAAAAATCCCCGAAAAACTTAAACTGCTATTTTACAGAACGATTTGAGTGAGCTCTCTGACTGTGAGTCTGTGACAGAATGACCACCGTCACCCTTGCCGCATTCATTTATACCATTGCCTCAGGGAGGAATTTTGTTTTGGTAAGCCAATAAGGGGGAATCTTTAGATAAGGTTTGGGTTGGGCTTTATCTTTTTGCGGCGTGTTTTTACGCACTTTACTTATCTGGCTTTTGCATCCGACCTTGTTCACATGTCACACGAACTACACTTAATGATCGCTTTCAGGCAGGAGATACATTATCTCTTACTCCCTAACATTAACCTAAATTTATTAATAATAAAATTCTAAATTACATTCGCAGAAAATATTCTTGTTTTTTTTTTGGGCCCAGAAACTGAAATATACCTCTCTCATGCATAATCGTTGCATACGTTTATTTCATAGACCTTCCGAAGATGGCTCTTCCGCCTTGTCATTCATTGGTTCAATTCTATGTCGCCAATGGAGAATTATCTTGTCAACTATACCAAAGATCTGGTGACATGGTGAGTAACATGTAACGTCATATGTTATAGTAATAATATTAGTAATAATAATAATATGAAAAATCTGATTGCCCAATCCGCGAATCGAGCACTGTGTTATTGAGACACGGTCAAGACAGTTAGAAATTTTCTTAATTACATGTATGTAAAAATCGCTGTTCTTTTCTGCAGTGTTTACAACACGCCATCTATTTCACATCTATTTCGCAATTGTTTTATGCAAAAAAATTACGAGAAAGGAACATGATTATATTGTAAGAACTCTTTCTTTCCAAAAGCTCATCCTGCATAGCAACGTCACTTCCAGTAAGTAGTCACCAACATTGACAGCGAAAAAGATCATGACGATGAAATTTTGGAACGACAAGCTATATATTGCAATTTTGCTCTGGAGAACCCAAAAATTACGAATACATACCCCCCAGGTGGAATAAGCACTTTAATGTAAAGCCTGGATAGCGATCAGAATTTTTGTGCTTTTCTAACAACATAATTTAGATGTATATTGAACTGAGTGGAGTTCTATTGTTTTGCATTGTCAGGGTCTTGGTGTTCCATTCAATATTGCTAGCTATTCTTTGCTCACCTACATGATAGCTCATGTTTGCGATCTTAAGGTAAAGTGCCTATTAATACTTGCTGTAGACAGAATCGGAACTAATAGCAAACGACGGTTTTGACGTGATGTTTTTGACGCGATGTTTTTGACGCCAAACAGGTCACCGCTCTTTAGCACTGTGTCTGGTTTACTTCAGTTCAGTTCTGTTAAAGGGTCTTTCTTTTTCAGTTAATTATAATATTATATATTCTTGTCATTTAGCCGGGTGATTTCGTTCACACACTGGGAGACGCTCATGTTTACTCCAATCATGGGGATGCTCTAAACGAACAGGTATATACATTAGAGACCTTAAGATACCCCGGGTTCGGTTTACGGGTACGGTAATCTAACCGTACCCGTAGTCGTATGTTCGGGTAGACCATGATCTACCACAGGAAAACGGGTAGATATTACGAGTAAGCAAAAATGGCGGTACCCGTAAACCGAACCCGGGGTATCTTAAGGTCTCTATTGTAAACACTCAGACCCATTTCAAACGTCGCTATTCTCATGTGTCGAACCAAATGCAAATCAGCATAAACAAAGGATTTAGCTAATTATCGTCGACGAGCGACGTTTGAAACAGGCCTCAGCTTATTAGAAATAATTAATTCCCTTGTCTATTATGATATTTGCATTGCGACTGCAGATTGGAATGTTGAGCTACGATATAGGCACGACGTTTGCCGGGCGTTGCCGCGACTGTAAAAAAATAGGGTAATCACTTGCGAAAGTTCCTTAGAAAAATAGTGTCTGGAAACGCATTAAACAACGAAGAGGCTAACAATGAGCTACAATTTATGTTGAAAATGGATAGAAATTGCACATCACAGCTGAGCGATTGAATCCAAACGCTGCTATTGCCTGATTGATTCATTATATCAAAAATAGGTGCGCAATGCGTACATGCGGATACTGGAATATATTTGGCTTGAAAGCCTAAGATAAATAATTGAGCATTGTAAATTCAATTGCATGGTGCTAACACACTAAAACATATTAAAAATACTAGATAAATACAAAATATTTATTAAAATCTAATGTTTTGTTGTATTACTTACTAATCATTCTTACTAACATCTTCAAATTACCATTGCAGTGAATTTAAATATTTAACTTTTCATTACATTACATTAGATTATAAACCAATAAAATGAAAGCTTGTTTTTTATAGTACTGTTAGCTTATGCTACAGTATTCTTGCATTATATTTCAAAGTGTATTATGAGATGTTGAATTAAATTCAAAGTGGAAAACCAAAACAAACGTGATCATAATTAGCATTGTGATATTATGATTCGACTTTTGCTCTACAAACTATCTCGTCCTTTATAAGATATGATCAGTATAAACACCAATTATTTTATTTTAAGTTTTTCATGCAGTCCCAGAGCACTGTCAAATTGTTTTTGAAGCAATAAAAGATTATCGTCCAGGATAAACCAAATTGTTGTAATCGCGCGCCTTTATTTGGGGATTCAAGGTGGCGTTTTATTAAATCGGTCTGTTGCCTTGCAGCTAAAACGTGAACCCAAACCGTTTCCAAAATTGAAGATCAAAAGACAGATTACGGATATCGAGGACTTCAAATACGAAGATTTTGAACTAGAAGGGTACAAACCGCACCCAAAGATTAAAATGGAAATGGCTGTATGATACATTTCTTCTTGTGGCAAGACATTTTGGATTCTTCAGATTTCGATGGGCAGGAGACTAAACGCTGTGTTACACTGCAATTTTTCGTGCAACTTGTCTTGCAACGGCTTAATCTCTTGCATTGGAGTTGCAACCTTTTATATGGCCCAGGCATGGAGAGCTGTTTATATGGCCCGCGGAGATGTTTATATTTTTTAGCAATTTTGCATGTCAGTAATAAAAGTCAAAACAGTAATTTTCTCAGTAGACACCGTAATTAGTTTAAAGGACATTGGCAATAAAAATTAAGTTTGTCTAATTTGAAAGAACTCGTAAAATTGTAATGGAAGATCTTTTACAACTTTTTTGTACGTTTCTTTGTTTTCAAGATATTCCAGTTTGTTTGATATGTAAATTAGATGATCTCTAACGTCAGGAGCAAGGTACAGCATTTTCACACCTAGCAAAATAAATTATATTTCCAAGTTTGTTTAAACGAAATAACTTAAAACTGTGCACATAAAAACGACTTGTGCGACTAAACATTTTATGTTGAGCAATCGTTGAGGTGTAAGTGATTTTGTAATGTATGAAAATACTGTACCTTGCTCCTGACGGCAGAGATCATCTAATTTACATGTCAAACAAACTGAAATATTCTAAAAACGAATAAAGATACAAAAAAGCTGTTATATATCTTTTATTACAATTTTATGAGTTCTTTCAAATTTTACAAACTTCATTTTCATTGCCAATGTCCTTCAAGTACCTTAATAAGTTAAAACGTAGAATGAAGCGATAAAACATGTCAAGAGCTTGTGTGCTTTTATAGAATAACTCTGTCTTCAGAGTGAAGTTCAAATTATATGTTCTTGGGATAATTATTGTGGGGCAGCGAACGCAAGGTGGAGATGATATTTTGGTGCTACTCCACCGACAGCTACATGGTGAGGATGGGAGCAGGTCATGGAATAAAAACACTACTCGGCCGTTATGGTTCGTTCTGGGTTTGCTGTCTTACAATAATTGATATCAAATATAGGCAGCAGGTCGTGGAATGATAGTACCAACCTCGTCCCCAGGGCGTTTGAGGAAGGAAGCGAGCAGGCCGATCAAACGCCCTGGCAAAGGCTGGAATCACGTGAGAAAATATTCCAATATATTTGGAAAACATTCCCGCCAGATTGACCACCGGGCTTCCGGTCGTATGTACGTCCGCTTAAATATTTGAATGAACTGAATCATTAAATAAGCCGTTGTACAAGTCAATCCAATTTATTGTCTCTACGAGAAATCCAACATGTTAAAATAGCTCAAAATAACCTTAACACACTGAAATAAACAAAATACACTTGCCTGGGTTGTTGTTTGTGGCGAATTTGCGATGATATGTTGGTTTGAAGAGTTTCGTGATTGCTGCAGACCAACCCGTAATAATAATATTGACGGGTTGTTATTCTGGAGCAATCACGAAACTTAACCAACATATCACAAACTCACCACAAACAACCCAGGCAAGTGTATTTGTTTATTTCAGTGTGTTAAGGTTATTTCGAGCTATTTTAGCATGTTGGATTTCTCGTAGAAACAAATTGTATTGACATGTACAACGGCTTATTTAATGATTCAGTTCATTCAAATATATAAGCTGACGTACATAGACCGGAAGCCCGGTGGTCAATCTGGCGGGAAAATTTTCCAAATATATTGGAATATTTTCTCACGTGATTCCAGCCTTTGCCAGGACATTTGATCGGCTAGCCTGGTACCCTGGCCCAATCAAAGAATATGGGCCAGGTAACCACTAATCTCATTCTCGCGTCATCAGGGCTAAATCCACTTATGACGATTGCAGTTTTACTCATAGCCACTAAAAACGCGCGAAATTTCAACCAATAGGAAAGCAGAAGTCTTTAGTGGTTACCTGGCCCATATTCTTTGATTGGGCCAGGGTACCAGGCTATTGATCGGCCTGCTCGCTTCCTTCCTCAAACGCCCTGGGGACGAGGTTGTGATAGTACTTATATTTGATATTTCAAAACTAAAATCTAGTTTTTTCAATGTCGAGTTTTCAATATCAAATCTAGTTTCTTCATCTCATGTTGTTATATGGTTCGTCACTCGGAGCAGCACCGTGCAAATTCATTATTCAAAATATATGTCGAATTATCTCTATAATTCGTCCCATTTTTTCTGATATATCCCTGTTAGTTACTCGGGCTACCTGTTGTAAGCTCTGTGTCTTTTCTGCGTCCAAATAGGTATTTTTGCGCAATCATCGACCCACGTAATGGGAAACAGCATGTTTTTAGAATTATTGATTGCTTGAACAGCCACCCGATTCGCAGTGTCTTTGGTGACGCGTCAGTCACATGTACGTGCATCGGTATTTCTTCTGCTCAGCCAGATTTCAACATTTATACAGCCAACTAAGGCAAGTGTCTGTTTGTATTTGCTTTGTCTTTGTTCATAAAAAAAGTATATAACACGTATGAAGACAATACGAGTAGTTTTCTGAAGAAATTCCTCTAGCCCGAGTGAACGTCTAAAGGCCTGGCCAAACGCTTTCAACATTTTATTCAACATGTTGAAAGCGCTTGGCCACCCCTGTTAAATGATGTTGAACGTTGTTGAAAGGTGTTGAACGAAATTTGAACATGTTCAAATTTTCGTTCAACACGCGTTCAACATTTCTATTGTTCTCAAAATGTTGAAAGGTGTTGAACCCATTTGACCACATTTCATTCAACTTTGTTGAACAGAGGAGACATGCGCCATGCGGGATATCGTCGATTCCAGCTTTTGTGGTAGCCCGCGTTCAATTAATTGTCATTCATGAATGTTGAACGATGTTGAATTCATTTGGCCACTGGTGCTTTCAACATTATTCAACATCGTTCAAGAATGTTGAATGCGATGTTGAAAGTGTTCGGCCAGGCCTTAAGCAAGCGTCTTGTTTCATATAAATTACATCATAAAAGAACGACACCATGCGCATTTTATAAAGAATCTTTAATTGTTTACAACCTTTTGAGAATTAAGCACGAAATTATTCTCAAGCAAAAGTAGACAATAAACTAATAGCTGGTTCATCCGATGGGTTTCCAACTATATCTGCCTCCCATAGTTCCAGATTGAGGTACACTGAAATAATAAGAAAATGTTTGCGGTATTAGATTTTCACAACAAACAGTACAGAGTAAAGTAAATTATCCAATCATTGATAATTCATGAAGGAAAATCGAAAGAAATGAATGTTTGAAGTGGTTCTCTGATAAAAATATTGTTGGCAATGTTTTTGCATAATTCTAAAGATGTTCGGGTAGTTAGTAATCGTGCAAAGTTTCATTTCAAAATTCGCTGAAGAAAACGTGATATTTTACATGTGAAGTTTGTATTTTGGAGCGCCGACATTAAATGTCCGAGCTCGAGAAGAATGAGTCGAGGAAGCTTATAACGTCATAAACTCCATAACAATGATTCTTTTGTTGACAACAATAACAATGATCTTTTGTTTTTGTTGAGTCTATGATGTCATAAGTTCTCCTCAACTCACTTCTCTCAAACACGGCCAATTTAAAGGCGGCGCTCCAAAATACAAACCTCGCACGTAAAATACAACTTTATTTTTGAGAATTTCGAAAAGAAACTTTGCACAATTACCACCATAATATCTTTAGGATTATGCAGAAATATTACCAACAATATTTTCACCAGAAAACCACTTTAAGGGTGTTCAGACATATTTATTTGGCCCGTTGCTAGGGGAAACTTGATTTGACCACAGAGCTTGTAGAGCTTTACAAATGTGATCCCTATGTTAGATATTCTGCACGTAGTATATACGATAATACGAATGAATTTCTTTCATTTGATGACGTCATACAGTGACGTCACTGAGATCAGAAAAAAAACCTATAATTTTCGCGAATTTATAAGTTTTGCTAACTATAGAAATTTCACTCAAACCAGAATTGTTATGTGCAAAAAAGTACCCAAGCATTTCTCAATTGAGCAAATCTTAATGACTTTATGGCCGTTTTAGTGAAATTTTAAGGGATATTTTCAACAAAAAATAGATTGTCTTTGTCACTGTTTTCGGTTTATTTATAAATTCCATGTGTACTTTTTGGGAGACGTGTTTGCCAGTTTTTAGGTGTAAACGAAGGAAAAGTAGTTATTAGATAAATACTCGCGGAAATTATAGGAATCTTGTAAGCTCATCACGATCGGAAATCCCATAGAAAATCGGCCACTTTCATGGGGCAGTTCGCAGTCCTGGCTCAAGTGAGTTGTCAGCCGAGCTTGATGAAATTTACTAAATTATAAACACACACATGCAAAACAATAACAAGTGAACTGTCCATATATAGCCAAAAACAAAATCAAGACAGAAAAAATCAATGAAAGTCATCTGATAGTTGAGATCTTTATTCACCCTCCATAGTGGATTGGGTTTGTTTTATGTCAACTCGTCACTTCGTCAGTCGTCAAGTATACTAGTCCACGACTGATTCGAACTTTAAAATCCGTTCTAAAGGCCAATTGGGCACACAAATCTGCCAACAAAACAACCCGAATTTCTTGGCCAACAAACAACAGATTTTAGTCATTTTACATGGAAGTTTACGATACTAGATCGCACCTTCTTCTTCATCTAATATTTCCGCCATATTTGATTTCAAGTCAGCAAATGCTTGATATCCTACAATATCCCTAGTATCCTCTTCAACGGATCCATTGTTTTCCGTTATCTTCCTAATTTTATCGTATGAACCAACATGTACCACAACGCTCCTTCGCTCCTCATTCATCTCGCGCCAGCCTCGCTTGGTCTTGTGTGTATTGATGACGTTTACACGCAAGATATTCGTTCTACGCATGCGTAGCTCGACAGCCGCAATTTCCGATCGTGAATGCGACTCAAGCTAGCCTGAAAGAATCAGGCGCGGGCCCTCCTCCTGGCTCATGCCAGATCGGGATTGCCGGCCAAATAAGAGTTCAGCCTTGGTTCCAAGCGAAGCATGTTCGAAGAGTAGTCTTGTGCTCCATACAATGTCTTCTATTATTAAACCAAATTGGTTCGAAGGAAGCGTATCGGTGTGTTTCTCCAACAACACCAAACATGTAGGTTTTCAAGTGATTATGTTTCAAATAGCAAAGATACATAACCTTCTCCAATAACTCATTATGCACGTGCGACGTTAGTATATTAATTTGCATACTAAACGAACTGAAATATTTCAAAAAGGATGCAAGGAAATGAAAAACTGCAAAAGATGTTACTCTATCATTTTAAGAGTTCTTTTAACTAAAGACAGACTTAATTTTCGTTTATATATAGACACTTTAAAGAGCTAATAACTGAATAGTAAACGATGCGATACTTACTAACTTCTCCTTTGTACAGTGTGACGTTATAGCTAGAGCAAGTTGTATTGCACTCAGGAATGGGCCTTAGCTCCATTTGCGATGCACCAGTGACCTGAGCCAGCCAAGAATTCGCGTACTGTCCAGTCGGCTAGGGAAACCAGAGGAAAATGCTTTAAATTACTTTTCGGATATTAAAATATAGTTTAATTAGAAAATATGTTCTCAAACTCGTTACTAATTCATGAACGTAAACCACATCACATGCATGCATGCATGAGTTTTGATACCCAATGAAAACCTGTAGGAAACTTCCTAGTGAACTGGATCACATTTCTTAATCTGCATATTGAAATCAATGAAGCACCGCAAATCGCAATGTGAATGCTCGTTCGGGAAGCAAGATCAAACAAACACTCGTTTATCGTGTTTCATCAGGCGACTCCAAATATATTACGTGAAGGCTATTTCAGATCTAGTGAAGCATCTGGTTATAAATTTCTGTCCAACATAATCCATGTACTCTATGTAGGCCTGATTCCAACACAACTAGTAATCCAGCGAAGCACCTGGTAATCAGTTCATATCTAACATGCACCAATTCGTAGGTCAGGGTTTCTTTTGGGGTCGGTATACACTGTACATAAAGTATTTGGATTATGTTGGACATGGATATATATATATATATATATATATATATATATATATATATATATATCTATCTTATTAGATGTTTTGGTGTGTAGTATCGCTGTATATTTTTACGAGTTGTACCGTATTTTGACGAGCCCGCAGGGCGAGTCAAAATACAAATAACGAGTAAAAATATACAGCGATACTACACACCAAAACATCTAATAAGAGATTTATTATACAACTGCTCTGATCAACAAATATTTATGGAAAAAGAAAACTTTAAAAAGGCCAGAGAAGTAGCGTGACTTGCACCAGGACAAAATAATAAGCATACATGAAGTAGTCTTCCGTGTGATAAATTTGATTGGCTAATAATCCAAATAACAGTGCAAATAATCGAAATATCCAAATATCGCTGTATATTTGCACTCATTTTTAGCGTTATTTGGACAGTTTTTAATGCAGTTGTATAATAAAACCAGGTACTTAAATATCAAATCTATACTTTACAACCATAATATTAAGTTAAAATTATATTCAGCAATTGTCCTCTGATCGATTCCTATCAACTTTACGCACGCTCTGGATTCGACTATTAGACACATGAAAATATGACATCTTTCAAGCGTAAAATACTCCTGGCAAATATATTACCATTTCAGAATCATCTTCAGAGAAACATCAACAGAAAATCACGAAGCATTGGCCATGCATGTGGCGAACGTTTGCACTACGTCACTCACGAATTCACCTTCATCTGACATAAAATGCATTCGATTCGTTCGGGAAATCAAATAACTTTCACAGAATGCCAGGAATACTCGATTTATATCGTAAATGCTTCAACAATACATTGAACTTCCATTAACTTGACAAATATATCAATAACTTGAGATTTGGCGCCACCAACTTTGAGAATCTAGAGTGGGGCAGTTTTGGGGCAGTTTTGATTGGGAAATCTACTAGGCCTTCTATTCCGCGTTGTCTCTCCCCAGTCCTCTCGGCCATCCCCCTCAAATTTATAGCCCCCAGGCCCCCAAATAGGAAATAGAAGGCCTAGTTCTAGGCTGGTCTTAGGTGTGATTCGTGGTCTGACATATGTGTCATATGGCGGCTGCCAGTGTGCCTTTAGTATGCCTTCAACTCTGCCACTTGAAATTTAGTATGTAAATTGCTCTTGAAAAGCCCCTTGTGAGAAGAAGTAATTAAATTTATATCTCGTTCTGAGGAAAATTTCCCTTTAGTAATGGAAACCAGTTGAGGCACATCAGTTATCCTTCAGTTAAGGTTAGCATTTACATGAAGTGATAGATGTGATAGTATAGAATGATTTTGTCGAGTTGTAATATTGATCATTGAAGAGTTCTAAATTCAAGATCTAATTACAGACATATAGGCCTAGTTTAACGCTACTCTGCCTTAAAGGCACAGTGTCACCATGACGCAAACTTGAAAAACTTCGTGGACAAATTCAACTTCACGTGATTAAAATTATGGTGAATATCACACATGCACGTCAAAACTTGGACTAAATAGCCCATAAGAAAATGCACTAATATGACTTACTATTTTAACGTTTTATGAATATAATTCCTTTTCTTTGCACACAAATATAATTTGTCTCGCACGAAACTATTAATTAAGCGGTAATTTACTACCTGACGCTGTGCCTTTAAACGCTATGGCCGACTATAAAAAAGAATATTCAATTGGAAGAATTTTAATCAAACAGTCGTAAACGGATCATGTGATGTAAATGGCGATGATTTTGAAACGGTTATCAAGCAAACAACATGGAGGATAAATTACTTAATATTTGATAAATTACTTAATATTTGCTCTTACAATATTTTCTGATATACTCGTTACATTTAATTGAGAGTCAAAGGACATGGGAATTTATGTTAGTTTTATGTATCTTTTGGCTTTTTACAGAAAACAGACACAACATAAAAAAGCTAAACGGCTAGACATTGAAAACCCACAAGTTTTATAAACGCCATTTTTAAGATATTCAGTACCTTTTATAGTTTTATAAGGTTTTTCAACGTAGATTTATTTAAGCCAAAGTAAATTAAATTACAATCGTGGAATAATTACATTGGGACACAGCGTATGTCAAGTGACTTCTGTGCGCACGCGATTTATCTTTAAAATGTGTCCTCCCCTTCCCCCTCCGATCAAGGTTGCGACCGAATTTTTGTTTGCTAGGACTCAGAAGTGTCCCCTGGAAATCAACATTGGAGGGTGGGGAGGGGTAAAGCAACGTTATTTATCCCACGATAGTGAAATAAGCAAGAAGGAAGCTAATTGTGCTTTAGTGTCCCAATGAATTATTCTCGGATTGTCTGAAATATGCGCAAGTCATAAATATTAATACCAGGGTCACATTTTTATTGATTACACACTCAATGAAGGTCAGGTACTATTAACGACTATGGGATGACTATTAGTATCAGTGAAATAATTTTCCGATTGTTTCCGATTCGTATCGGTTGACCGGCACAGTACTCCACTAAAACAGGTCTATATTCGAAAGAACTGAGAGTCTTCTTTAGACAGTTTTTTTTGTTGAAGTGATAGATATTTACTTAATCTCCCCTGTAAGCGCTGAATTATTGTTGTCCAGACCCTTTTACTCAGATAAATAACAGTACTCCACCAAAATCGTGGTAATAATTTAAAAAATAATCTAATTATAATACTATTTATGCCGTAGATGGAGTACTGTTAAAAATACGGGTTAAGTTAGGTATTTTACTACCTCAATGTTACCCGCATATAGAACTTTATCTGTATTATAAGCGTGATATAGACAGTTGTTATTTAGATAGCGTTTATGCGAGAAATACGCAGTAAAGGCATGGAGTACTGTGCATGAGCCATTATAATAGCACAGCTAATTATAAATGCAGTCTTTACGTTTATTTTGTTAGGTTAATATATTGTCATTTAATACGCGGGCCAAATAAAACGCAACTTTCTACTGTTTTGTGCTTATTTAGAACAACTGAAGTGGACACGGATAGTAAAAGTAAACCACTGACAACCTATGAGTGTGGGCTTAGTATTTTGTTTGACTCCCTTTCATCACACAGTCAATTCGGTTAGGTAGACGTGCGATCGTTTGATCAATAGTTGCGGTCTTCGCAACAGCGAAAGCTCGTTCATTGAAATGTTGAAATAATTCGTTTATAATTCTGCCGTGTAATTTTATTTCCACCGTTTGCTTTTTATCCGTTATTTATTATTTTGGCAGTGCGTAATTTCAATTCATTGATATTGAATATTTTCAGACAATCGTGGAATAATTACATTGGGACACAGCGTATGTCAAGTGACTTCTGTGCGCAGTGCGCACGCGATTTATCTTTTAAATGTGCCCTCCCCTTCCCCCTCCGATCAAGGTTGCGACTGAATTTTTGTTTGCTAGGCCTCAGAAGTGTCCTATGGAAATCAACATTGATTGGTGGGGGGTGGGGAGGGGTAAAGCAACGTTATTTATCCCAGGATAGTGAAATAAGCAAGAAGGAAGCTAATTGATGCTTTAGTGTCCCAATGAATTATTCTCGGATTGTAGGTAGCAATTACTTACTTACCAAAGGCAGGAGCTCTTTATTGGAGTTCACAATGATGAGAAATTTTTCTAGCGCTCCTTCAGTTGAGATGAAATATGGTCTGGGAAAGAATTTCCGAATGGTTCGCAGTCCTTCACCATAACACAGTTTCCTGTAAACCAAAAACAAAGGCTACATGGCTACTCTTCGTGTATACACATAGTTACTATATATGACCCATTACCCGGTTTACCAGTCTAGCTTAGTGTTTTCCGACCTTTTTTGCTTCGGGACCCACTCGGATCATTTTGCTCGAAACCGCGAGCCACCTATATACCCAGGGCTATACTCATCTCCATCTTTACTATCGATAGTTTACACTTCTTCAAAATAGCAGCAATTGATCCAGGAGGGTATCTTAATTTTAAGGGAAGCACGGGTGGCGTGTGCTGTTAGTGCACTGCCTCTCACCAAAAGTTAAGCCCGGTTAGACGAGGTTAGTACTTGGATGGGTGACCGCTTGGGAATGACCCCATTGTCGAACTGGAAACTAATGTGAGTAGAGTTGTAGTTGATCTCTCCTGTGCTTCGAGGGTTTTTCGCTGGGTTCTCCAGTTTTCCTCCCTCCGCAAAACCAACACTTGCATCATGGTAGTCATGTTCAATTGGGGCATTTCGCTCTGTTTGACCACCAGTTGCTATAGGCAATAAAGTCATTAAATCTAAAATCTAAAAAATCTAAATCTAAAATATCACTCATATATTTGTATAGTTATTATTAGTAACCTATTTATATATTTTTCAAAAACTCATTATAGTCAAAATGGAAATACCTTCCCACTTCTGCTTCTGTTGTGTATTACTGTATTTCTGTGGTCGCTACTGAAGCGCGAGGAAACTTTTTTGTCGAAAAATGTGAATAAAAAGTATAATTTAGCGTTCATGGGATTTAATCATAATATAACGAATGTTTCTCCCAAATAACCAAGAATAAGCAACTTTTATCGCTAGATTTTTCTCACGTTTCTGTAGCGGCTACAGAAATACAGTAATACACAACAAACTACAGAAGCAGAGGTGGGAAGGTATTCCATTTTGATGTAATAATTCATGAGGAAAACACACTGTGGTTTTATACCTGATAAAACTTATGGATCGTTTTCACTCACGTGATCGGTGGATCCGTTGGGGGTGGTAAAACAATACGAAATGTTTGAATATAAGAATAGAGTTAGATTCCCATATAGGATAAAGATTGTGCACAATATGGCCGCTGTGACGTCAGATGCTCCATTCATTCTCTGAAGATGTTGCGATAAGCAACGAAACGTTAGATCTTATTAAATTATTTTTAAACTTATGGCTCTGCTTCGTGCATTATGCTGGGCATTGATATTAATTAATTCATATTAAGATTCTCACTTAAGATTATTATCCGAGAGTGCGGCATTACGGGAAAGTCTGATACTTTGATACACAAATACATTGCCCTTTTCGAAATTCTCCTGCGCTACAAAAAATGTGCTTAAAAGAATCCATTCTTCTCACAAGCAAAATGCTCGCTTCGCGGCGGCCATTTCGCCTGCAAGTGAAGCCTACCACATTTCCCATGATGCTTTGCTATAATGGGAATTGTCTATTAAATTAGTTTGAAGGGTAATTGGCAGCCATTTTGAAACGTCATGGTTGCCATAGCAACAACTGTTGCTATTTATTTGGTAACAGTTTTTGATTGTCAGACTGTTTAATTATGCATAACATTTAGTTTTATTCTTTTCCGAATTGTTTAATCACGTGTTTTGGACTCTCAAACTTGTATTTTTCATGTTTTATTAACTTCCCAGCTTCTTTTTTAAAGATATTTTTCACATTGCTATCAAAGAACTGAAAGTTATCTCGAATTTTTTAGTGCGTGGGGGTCGGGGGAGGGGGGAGGGAAGTATCCACTAGTGGATAGTGGCCTGGGACCCAGAGCCTGCGATCCTCTTGGTCATTACCAAGGAACGGAGGCTCTGGGAAACTCCGATGAAACTTGTCATCTGATTGGTTAGTTTTAAAACAGTAAAATTTCAAATAATGTGCACGTTGCTAACTTGTTTAATCGATTTCACGACGTTCTGTAACACATAATTATACACGCGACAGACCCAAAATACAATTGAACACAAGAAATAATTCAAAACAGCAAAAATCCCAACAATTTACACTTTAAAACTATTATTATCCTCGCTTCGTCGCCAAACAAACATCCATCGTCCGACTAGACTCGTAATTCTTCGCAGTTTCGTCTCAAAGCTTTAAAATTATATTAGAGAATACAAGGTTGATGTAGTTTAGCCAAAATTCCTGACAGAAAGTACAATTCCTTACCTGAGTGACTGAGCCGATCACTGCCGAGTGCGGCGACGGCGACGCGGACATATAAAATACATTGACGATTTAGCGAAGAAAGACAATTTGTATCGCAACGCTTTGTCAAGAGCTTTGTAAAACATACTGGGTCATTCTTTATCGGTAAAAAAAATATATTTTCCCTGGTCTTCGAACACGCTAAAGATCGTCGATGACAGTAACAAATTATAGGAAACTGGGAACCAGAGGACTGCGAACAAAAACCCAATTTTGGGGTCTTTTTCATCGGAGTTTCCCAGAACCTCCGTTCCTTGGTAATGACCAAAAGGACCGCAGGCTCTGGGTACGAGATTGCGGGAACCTCGCCCCGTGCCGCCTAGTGCGGTTACATCCCTGCCTCAATGTATCCTCAAGATCGGAAATTGCGGCTGTCGACTGGGACCTAATCCAGGTTGACCTGGATTAGCTACGCATGCGTAGAACGAATATCTTGCGTGTAAACGTCATCAATCGCGAGACCAAGCGAGGTTTGGCGCGAGATGAATAAGGAGCGAAGGGGCGTTGTGGTACATGTGGGTTCATACGATAAAATTAGGAAGATAAAGGAAAATAATGGATCCATTGAAGAGGATACTAGGGATATTGTAGGATATCAAGCATTTGCTGACTTGAAATCAAATATGGCGGGAAAATTAGACGAAGAACAAGGTGCGATCTAGTATCGTGAACTTCCATGTTAAATGACTAAAATCTGTTGTTTGTTGGCCGTTTACTACCCCCAACAGAAGTCTGGTTGTTTTTCTGGCAGATGTGTGTACCCAATTGACCTTTAAAACGGATTTTAAAGTTCGAATCAGTCGTGGAAAGTATACTTGACGACTATAAACGAAGCGACAAGTTGACAATCACATAAAACAAACCCAATCAACTATGGAGGGTGAATAAATATCTCAACTATCAGATAACTTCGATTGATTTTTTCTTCGTCTTGATTTTGTTTTTGGCTATATACGGACAGTTCACTTATTGTTTTGCGTGTGTGTGTGTGTTTTGAATTTAGTAAACTCGACAACTCACTTGAGCCAGCACGCACGTGGCCTGCGAACTGCCCCATGAAAGTGGCCGATTTTCTATGCGATTCTCGATCGTGACTGTACAGTAAAGTGCCTATGAAACGAAATTTATGTACAGTGGAACCTCGTTAATACGACCACCGTCGGGCCAAAAATGTGGTCGTAATAACGGGGTGGTCGTATTAATGGGAGTATTACACTACTTGGAATGTATTCAGGCCAGAAAAAAGTGGTCGTAATAACGAGGTGGTCGTATTAACGATGTGGCCGTATGGCGGGGTTCCACTGTATGTCTTATTTGAAAGAACGCTTAAAATGGCACAGTAACATCTTTTGCAGTTTTTTGTCTCCTTGTTAAGATTGCTTCGTTGAGATATTCCAGGTTGTTTCATTTGCAATTTAAACATCTTGACGTCACACGTGCATAATGACTTATCGGAGAAGGTTGTTGTAATTATCAAATCAAATTATTTCGGAGAAAATGTGTGGGTGTGTGTTTCACTCACAACACCAACCGTGTAGATTTGTACATCAAAGATATATAGCCTTCTCCAATAACTCGTCATGAATATGTGACGTAAATTAAATATCTCAACAAAGAAGCAAGGAAACGAAAACCTAGACGTTACTTTGTAATTTTAAGTGTTCTTTAAATAAGACAAACTTAATCTTCGCTTTATAGGCAATTTAAGTACATCTAACCTGTAAAGTCGTAGCTCAATATTTCTTTTTTGCGTCTGTCTACAAGGTTGCGTTTACGCAACCGTGTCCGTGTAGCGCTATCAAGCAACAGTCGCCCACTGACCGCTTGGGAATGACTCCGTTGTCGAGCTTGGAACTCGTGTGAGTAGAGTTGTAGTTGATCTCTCCAGTCCTTTATCCACGCACGTGATATGACAAGCAACCAGTCAACCAATATGGCTCCCAGAGCCTTCCCCGGCACGCAAACGAAGACTGTGGGATAATCCATATGGGGAAGTGTTTTGATTGGATAACTAACGACTGACTTAATTAAATCAACTCCAAATACTGTTTATTGTCATAAAACAATCGCAATTCATGTAAATCGTAACTAACAAAACTCCGACAATAAACGTATACTAAGCAAAACTTACGAGAAGCTCAGAAGCTGTATCATTCTTATCTATTCACAAAATAGTATATACAAGTCCGATATCACGCTTGTCGGCAAGCCAAGTAAAATTACTTGATTGACAGCTCCACAAAATTGCAAGCTATTAATTTATTAAAGCATAATATATCAAAATGAATGAGGTCTATAACAATTTATCTTTAATTTGTTGACCTCCTCTATTTAGTTTCTGCAATGACTTATCCAGTGCAACCCAAAAAACATCGGTTCCTTCCATTTGCGAAGATCTCGATCACATAATATCGATATCACGCCTATTTCTGGCGCATGCTCTTTTCAATCGGCAACCGATTTTTCGGTTTCCGACGTTGGATTATCCCAGAGCCTTCGTTTACGAGATTTCCAGTAATTTTGTTCCCACGGCTTACCGGTTTTATGCGGCCGAAAAGCATAAGATTATGTCAGCCTCGTACACTGAACGCCGTTACGTGACAAATTTCACGAACCTACATATCTGTCCCGTGTAAAGCCTGGTTTCCATATAAGTGATATTGGGCATTTCACTCGATTACATAGCATGTTCTAAGGATTTTGGGTGAAGGAATATATACATGTTACGTGCTACACGGTGCAATTTTTTTGTGAAACTGCCATATAGCCGTAAGAGCCGGCGGCATGGCTGCGGCAAGGGGCAATGGTCCAATCGTATACAGCTTTTTATTGCTGGCTAATTCAACACTGTCTATGATTGGACCCTTGCCGCAGCCATGCCGCCGGCTCTTACGGCTATATGGAAACCAGGCTTTACACTCCTCGTGAAACTTGTCTCGCTTTCTTTGGTTCACAAACCACTGCAGTTTCACAAAAAAATTGCACCGTGTAACACGCAGCCCTTTTAAACCTGTAGACGCATGTACGCAGTGCGTACCTGTTTCTGCATGCATGCACTTACCATCTAATATTTGGACTGTCGTCGGGTCCTATTTTTTGCAGCAGTTTGTAATAATCATGAATGGAGTCGAGTGATTCATCCAGCGAAGCAACTTCGCAGAGATCCATATCAATTTTTTCTTTGTGTGTTTGATAATAGTTGAAAAACTCGTCCACCGTGTACTCCTTGGCCACATATGGTTCCACGTCCGTCACAATGATTGGATTCCCCCAAGCAGCATGGACATTGTGAAAGTCTGTCACATTGTCCAGTCTGGGCACTTCTGTGGCTTCTTCGCATGCGCTACAATCAGTTTCCTCTAAAAGGAAATTTTAGCTATTTTTTTTAGCTATTTAGCGGTTTTTGGTTTCCTTGTTGCATGAGATATTTCATTTTGTTTGATATCCAAATGTCACGTGTTGCGACGTATACAGGTGCATAATGAGTTATCGAAGAAGGTTGTACATCTTTGGTATTATCAAACGAAATCACTTGAAATTCTACATGTTTGGTGTTGTTGGAGGAAAACACGCACATGATTCCATAGAATTTAATTTGGTTTGGTAATAGCAAAGATATATAACCCTCTCTGAGTCATTCTGTACATGTACAGTACATGTTACATTTACTTCTCATTAATCAAATTAAAGCTTTACATTTACTTCTTATTAATGAAATAATTCATGAACTAATTAGCTAATCAAAGAAAAATATTTGGTCATGTGCATGAGTTTTGAAATCTGGTGAAGGTCGCGCTAACTGAATTCATAATTAAGAAATCAGATAATAAACGGCACAAACAAAAGACCGTTTATTACCACATTTCTTAATTATAAATTCAACATGCATGAGACCATTAGGTACTAATGTACATGTACAACATTGTCTAAATATAATATGAACCAATATCACCAAGTTCCTTGCAAGTTCATTTATAATAGACGATCGAGAAGCTATTTCGTAAACTCGTGTAGCGTGTTTTACCAGGGGTTACAAACACTCGAGAACAACAAAAATCACATGGCCTATTACCTCGTAATTCTCAATGTTCAGTCGTGTTTGTAAAACATTTGAAAACAATAAAAATCACTCGGCTTGCAGCCTCGTGATTTTCATTATTCTCTCATGTTTTACAAACACTCGAGAACAATGAAAATTACTCGGTTAACGCCCTCGTGATTTTTATTGTCCTCTCGTGTTTGTAACCCCTGTTCAAAAACTCATTAATAATTCATGAAGAAAACACAAAGGAAATCAGTACCATGTCCGTGATTTTACACCTGATAAAACTTCTTGACGTCAGAAAGAATACTAATGAACATACAATTTTATTTAAAGAATACTAATGAACATACAATTTTATATAAAGAATACTAATGAACATAGAATGTTTTATAAAGAATACTAATGAACATAACATCCAGTAACGAATCGTTTTTGAAGCCATTCAAAACACTCGCATCACGTGTTTTAAATATTACGTAAAACACTCACACTCGTTAATGAAATATTACATATCAAACAGACTGAAATACTCGAAAACGAACCACGGAAACCAAAAACTGTAAAATACGTGATTTTCTCATTTTAAGTAATATTTCTCAAACTCATTAATAATTCATGAACCAAAAACAAAAGAAATTAATGTTTAATTAGTGTTTTGAAACCGGAGGAAGATCCATCTGGCTGATCACGTGATGACGTTTTGAAATACTTCAAAGTCCTAGGACTTTCAAAGTCCTAGGACTTTGAAATATAGTCCTAGGACTTTGAAAATATGTAAATTACTATGTTTAAATTACTATGTTCGACGTCGGACTTTACCGGGATTTCAAAGCCCTCGTGCATTAAAAATGCTCGCCTTCGGCGCGCATTTTCAATAGGCACTCGGACTTTGAAATCCCGGTAAAGTCCTCCGTCTCGTATTTTAACTATTACTTAAAACACGAGCAGGAGTGTTTTATCAGATTTAAAACCACGAGGGCGCAGCCCGAGTGTTTCAGATCTGATAAAACACGTGATGCGAGTGTTTTGAATGGCTTCAAAAATGATTCGTTTTTTGGATGTTATGTTCATTAGTATTCTTTATATAAAACTGTATGTTCATTAGTATTCTTTATATAAAACTGTACGTTGAACTCCCATCCAAAAATAGATTGTGTTCAAACAAAAGGCCTATAAGTACCGTGCTTAATGTTGTATCTAATTTTGTTCTCAAGAAATAACGTTTTCACATTCGTATATATTTCTCTTATGGACGGCGCCATTTCGACGGCTCAACGTTATTGTTTAGCGGGTGTTTTCTTTTGACTTTTGACGTCATTTGGTGCTTCTCTTTTGTTTCTGGCACTTAATGACGTCAAAATTGAAAATGAATCGCCGCTGGGCATCAATTTCGAGCCGACAAAGTAAATCGTAAATACGGCGTCCAGAAGCACAAAATACGAAAATAATAAAATCGTTATTTCTCGAAAACAAAAGCAGATATCGCGAAACTACTATATATTTTTTGACTGGAATACCTCTTTAAACACGAGGTTACGCTATAAAAGGGATAGCTCCTCGCACTTCACGTGTGACAAAATTCAAATCTGCTCAGAAACAAAACAGTCTTGGCACTCTCTACGGCTGCACAATATGAACTTGAAAGATCTTGTCATCATTTTGTTCCACAAAAAAACGACAAAAAAGATGTAACACAGGTACTTCAAACATTCGAAATATAGTAAGGTTAGATATACTGCCGAAACAGAGAACGTAGGAGTCTAAAGGCCTGGCCAAACGCTTTCAACATTTCATTCAACATCGTTCAACATGTTGAAAGCGTTTGGCCACCCCTGTTGAATGATGTTGAACGTTGTTGAATGGTGTTGAATGATGTTGAACGAAATTTGAACATGTTCAAATTTTCGTTCAACACGCGTTCAACATTTCTATTGTTCTCAAAATGTTGAAAGGTGTTGAACGCATTTGGCCACATTTCATTCAACTTTGTTGAACAGAGACATGCGCCATGCGGGATATTGTCGATTCCAGCTTTTGTGGTAGCCCGCGTTCAATTAATTGTCATTCATGAATGTTGAACGATGTTGAATTCATTTGGCCACTCGTGCTTTCAACATTATTCAACATCGTTCAACAATGTTGAATGATGTTGAATGCGATGTTGAAAGCGTTTGGCCAGGCCTTAACGTTTCGAGCGAAGGCCCTTCGTCCACGTTTCTCTCTGACGTAGGACCTTCGCTCGAAACGTTAGACTCCTACGTTCTCTGTTTCGGCAGTATATCTAACTTTACTATATTTCGATTGTTCTTTCAACACTGCCTACGCAGCACGCTACTTTTATTTCACTATTTGGATTACTTCAAACATTATCGGTAGTTCTTACATGTCTTCCTATATAGCCTGCGTGCAGACGCTTGCATTTCCGCTGTTCAATCCCTATAAAGCGGAAATGCAAGCGTCCGCACGCAGGCTACTGTCTTCTTTTATTTAAAGTTTCTATCAGCAGATAAGCCATGTGAAGTCAAGATGATATTTGTGTGAAGGTAGTCTGATGTTTACACGTTTACGGTTGATTGACAACTGAACGTATAAAGCCCTAA
>JAWNZC010000452.1:265000-377500 GCA_035771165.1 Paragorgia papillata | reverse complement strand
AATCATACCACGAGATTAAGATAGAAAAGCTCAGTGAAACCTTTTGACACTAAACTGTCTTTCTTCTGTTATCCGCCAACCGTTATACTCAACAAAACCGCTACAAGTCTTTTACCTTTTAGCCAAACATTTTCCACATGCCAACCTCATCGTCTCATGTCCTTGAAACTTCAAATTACAAATGGCTTACTGACAAGCATTTTCGTCTTCAAACTCGAGGACCACACTTTCAATTTTCATGCAGTCAGCCAAATACTGAAAGCGACTTTCCAAGCGAACAGCCAAAAACGAGCAAGCGACGAAGAAGAACGACGAAGAATCTTTATCAACTAAACTTTAAAAACAATTGGACTGCATTTTGACTTCCCTTCGTAACTAGATCTTCGAGTTTTGAATGTTTTTTTTATAACAAAAAAGGTTCCAAGCTTCCCTGTAAGACTGCATGTCGGCAGTTGTTTTCTCTCGAACGATAAACTTTGGACTTTTGAATATCACGTGAACGTCATCTCGATTACGCAACTTAATTCAATTATGTTAATTTCTCTAATTATGTAACAAAAAAATAAATATGTTATTTACCGTTTTGGTCGGTCCGTATAGAAAAATATTTGCCCTCGGTCTCAAAAATGTCCCTCGGCCTCCGGCCTCGGTCCTTTTTTAAGACCTCGGGCAAATATTTTTCTATACGGACCTCCCAGCCGGTAAATAACATATATATCCCACTCGGATAACTACTTATCACGCTTTGGATACAAATGAGATTAACACTGCTAATTTAAAGTGCACATGAAAGGAAAATTAAGTTTGTCTTATTTGAAAGAACACTAAAAATGATAGAGTAACATATTTTTCAGTTTTTCGTTTCCTTGCTTCGTTGTTGAGATATTTCAGTTTGTTTGATATGTAAATTAAACAACTTGGCGTCACATGTGCATAATGCAGGGGCGGATTTAGGATTTTGAAAACGTCAGTCAAAGTTGTTGTCCAATGGCCCCCCTGAAATTTTTTGAAATTGGGGTCTCTAAAACGGCATTTCCCACGATTTGACAGCACATTTGAGCAAAATTTTGAAACTTTTAAAACATATTTTTAAAGGCACATTTTATTATGTTTACAAAACATATGTCCAAATTGGATGTTCAGCATTTATATTTTTACAAAGCTTTAAACTAAAATATTTGACAAACGAGAAAGACGCAAACACCCAAAAATGCATGCCTTCTAAAATTAACTAAATATTCACTGTCTCAAAGACCTTGTAGTGTGCAATTTTCTCTAATTTAATAAATGATATGTTATCTACCGACCAACGTAACATTGATATAAGCTAATTAGATAAACCTGGGGTCATATTTCTCGAACGCGCCGTTAAAATATATGTTATCAAAGCAAGATAGCGAGACTAACCATAATTTGAAAACAGTTATTCATTTCAAAATCATGAAAAGAAAGATCCAATTTAACGTTGAACTAAACCTTGGCTTAAAGATCAATTTGATCCTTTCAAATTTATATATAAGAGCTCCTGGCAAGCGTGAAATATGCTAATGCGGCCTTGCTGAATAAATATGTCTGAACTCTGAAGTCAGACTTCACTAGGACGCAAAATGATAAATAATACGATATTGAGACTGGACAAAAACACATATATTCGACACTAGATTGTTTGTAGTTTTTGAAATGAAACTAAGACGACCTTAACTTACCAGTCTTACCTTACAGCAGTAGGGGAATAAATGACTCCGCGCGGCGCCAAAATTCAGACGCTTTCAATCGCGTCTATTAAAATGTTCCTCGCTTGAAATAAATCGATGACTGTGTAATCTAGATGACAAATCATCGTAGATTGTTCACAGTATGACAGTATTTCTTCACATTGCTGTTAAAGCAGCTAAAACCCATTCGAAAACGCTTATACAGAACTCGTATGACTGAAACCACGAACAGTATGAGAAGCCTTCACCTTCAGGCTTCAATGAATAAATTACTCGGTATCTCAGCTGAGTCAGCAATCGATGGTTGCCATGGTGCAGATCGGTCAAAAAGCCCAAAATCAACGCGACAGCCAATCAGGTTTGAGGCAAATCGGTCAAAAAAGTGGTTGCCATGGTGCAGATCGGTCAAATTGATCAAACACCAATCAGATCTCTCCGCAAACCGGTCATAACTCTCAAAGCGAACGCTGACCACCGGTCATCCCTGCCCGTTATTTGCTGACTCGCAAATTACAATAAAAGCGAATTTGAAGCCTAATCAGTCTGCCAAGCTTTCGAGTCACGGCATAACATTTTCTAGAAGACTGTCGAGATTAAAATATTGTGTGATTGAGCAATTATTCTGGTGATTTTTTACGTCAGTCGCGTGACCGGTCTGATGTATGCTAAATCCGCCCCTGGCATAATGAGTTATCAGAGAATGTTATATGTCTTTGCTATTATCAAACCAAAGTTAATTCGAAGGAAGCGTGTGCGTGTGTTTCTCTCACAACGCCAAACATGTAGAACTTTCAAGTTCAAGTTCAATTTATTACACCCTATTTTTTATCTATTACATCGTGAAGATTAATTATAAATAAACGTAGTATATATTGTGCAGGAAATTTTTTTAAATATTTTGAGAATGTGTACGGTGGCCAAAGTAGCATATGCTTTCGAGTTGACTACCGTCAATGAGTCACCGTGATTATGATTGATAATAGCAAAGATAAATAACCTTCTCTGATAACTCATTATGCACATGTGACGTTAAGTTGTTTAATTTGCATATCAAACAAACTGAAATATCTCAACAACGAAGCAAGGAAACGAAAAACTGCAAAAGATGTTTCTCTATCATTTTTAGTGTTCTTTCAAATAAGGCAAACTTAATTTTCGTTTCATATGCACTTCAAACAGCAAAAGGCTTTCATTCACAGTAAACACTTACTGAAATATAACATTTTATCGCTTATCAGAAATGTGTTTTAAGCTTGCTTTCAATGAGCTATTGTGCTCTCATGTAATTTTAGGTGTGTCATGGGATGATTAATGGTCACATCGTGTGATATGGGATTTAACATCGTGAGTGATTTAAATCGCATATCACACTCGTGATCATTAAACCTATACTTACCAATAGTAGTATAAATAAGAGGTTTATATGGCCTTACCAATAGTAGTATAAATAAGAGGATTATATGGCCTTACGAATAGTAGTATTAAAAATAAGATCATGTGGCTTGCCAATATCAGTATACATAGAAAAGAAGATTAAGTATGTGGTCTTACCTGTCCCTTGTACGTAAGTAACGAAGACGAGAAGACAAACTCCAAGCAAGAAGCCACGCATGATTAGAACAAGTTGAATGAAGACGTTGAAAAAATTGAAATAAATGATAATTCTCACTGGGTTTTTATATAAGAAAAGTAAACAAAACATGGCGCACAAACAGCTAAACATATATCGATACAGATCTAGAATTGCAATCATGATGTCTGTTTGTCTTTAATCCCACAGCCACATGAAAATTAGAGCCGATACATTTAATTTTACATCTATGTTCAGATCATCTGAGTCTCAGTAGCTCAATGGTTAGAGCGTCTCACTGGTAATTAACGTTAAAATCATCTGAGTTTCAGTAGCTCAATGGCTAGAGCGATCTCACAGGTCATTAGAAGGTTGTGGGTTCGAGTCTCTATATATATATATATTTAACAATTAGTCACGGAAGTCGAGGTGACTATCGGTGGCGATGAGGTAAATACACCGATAGCCACCGAGACTGAGGTGACCAATTGTTTTAGTATAATTTCAGAGGTTGATAAAAAACCAATAACGTTGAAACAACAACTTTTAAACAACTGCTTTCATTTTAGCAGTGGTGAGTCTGTTTATTCACAGACGATGTTAGCAAGCCACAGTCTTTGTCAGTAAATAATTTCAAAAAAAGAATAAACAACATCCTACTTTGGAACTGAACTTGTACATACATTCAAATATATGCTAAAAAGCTAGACTTTTATTCTGGTGTTTTGGATCCTGTGTTACGGCTTTTTTGCCCCTAATTCATGTTCCATATGTTCTTCACTCATGACGAAGTTTTCGAAAACATCGCTACGACCAAAACTTAGCCAAAACATACAAAAATACGAAGAATTATAGAAAATATACTTCCTTACCTTTATAAAGATTTGTTTTTACGATATTTGATATGTACAACATCTCAGTTATTAATGTTTTCAGTATTAATGCTGTTTTGTTTGTCTCAAAAACTACAAACCCCATTTTGAAAAAAAAATAATCAACAGTTCGATGAATCAACAAATTCTAAAATCTCATACTTCGAAGTGACAACTCCGATGGGGAGACTGAAACGAGTAAAGTCAGTGCAATGTTGAAAAAGTACCAGTATTGTGATGCAATAGTCACCACGCTAGACGGTGACTATTACTTCAGATTCACCGCTGATCGGAGCAATCAGGGGTAGCCCTCGGACAGGAATGAGTTATAAACTATCTCTCTAACTCTTTCCTGTCCGAATTGCTCTTTAGTATTTTATTCTGGCTAACGCCAGACGAATTCCCTCGGACAGGAATGAGTTAAACTTCAAATATTTCGTAAAAAACAATGCTTTGGATCGGATCGGATGAAGCGTTTTTCCAACTTCCCTAGCAAAGGGAGAGGCTAATTCCTGCTAAATTGCAATGATTTAGCCTTATTTCAAAAGTTGAAAAATTGGTCAAAGAGTAAAGGGGGGACCCTATTCATTTTGTTTGATTTTGGCCATTTTTTAAACTTCAAATATTTCGTAAAAAAATAATGCTTTGGATCGGATAAAGCGTTTTTCCACCCTAGCAAAGAGAAAGGCTAATTCGTGCCAAATGGCGATGGGTGGATGGGTGGATGGGTGGATGGGTGGATGGGTGGATGGGTGGATGGGTGGATGGGTGGATGGGTGGATGGGTGGATGGGTGGAGGGGTGGATGGGTGGATGGGTGGATGGGTGGATGGGTGGATGGGTGGATGGGTGGATGGGTGGATGGTGGATGGTGGATGGGTGGATGGGTGGATGGGTGGATGGGTGGATGGGTGGATGGGTGGATGGGTGGATGGGTGGATGGGTGGATGGGTGGATGGGTGGATGGGTGGATGGGTGGATGGGTGGATGGGTGGATGGGTGGATGGGTGGATGGGTGGATGGGTGGATGGGTGGATGGGTGGATGGGTGGATGGGTGGATGGGTGGATGGGTGGATGGGTGGATGGGTGGATGGGTGGATGGGTGGATGGGTGGATGGGTGGATGGGTGGATGGGTGGATGGGTGGATGGGTGGCTATTTGGGAGAATTAGATTGTGTTTTGACTTTTAATTTGTTTGTGACTAATGAGTTTAGATATTAGATCTTAGCACTGCATGTGATAACCGGCGTATGCATGTGATTGCAGCTTTGATAACACTCCAGTACTTTTTACCTAATTTTTGCAGTAGCCAGAGTAAATGCCTGACCAGGCTTCTTGTTGCAATATAGATTACAAAGTTATCCAATTTCTGAATAATTACGCGTTTGCATATAGGTATATAATTTTAATTTTAAACACAAACAGAGTTTTAATTATTTTGGAACATTCATGTGGTTTGGTTGCCAGAAAAAAACTCCTAAATACCCGATTGTAGCTGGGATTCGACGCCCGACCTTCGGTTTACTAGTCCGACGCTCTACCCACTGAGCTACATGCATGCATTTTAAGATGAATGATCAAGAGTATGGATCGTTTTATTCATTCGCGTAATCGGTGGCCGCCTTGGGGTTGGAAAACAATACGAAATGTTTGAATAAGACCCATAGGATATGCATTGTGGCCGATATGGCCGCCATTTCATTGCTTCCGTGCACCAAAATGGCCGTCGTGACGTCAGATGAAAAGCAATACTTGATAGCATTTCTACATGCATTAGGAGCATTAT
Source organism: Paragorgia papillata (assembly GCA_035771165.1). Lineage (NCBI taxonomy): Eukaryota > Metazoa > Cnidaria > Anthozoa > Scleralcyonacea > Coralliidae > Paragorgia > Paragorgia papillata. The sequence continues at coordinate 371,557 of JAWNZC010000452.1, read as the reverse complement.
AGAAGCATTCACAGAAAATGTTGAGAGAATCTGCATTTTGGCATGGACATATAGTTCGTTTTAGAAAAAAAATATTAGGCTTTCTGTAGCAAGGTCTCTGCAATAGCAAAACATGTGAACCACATGTAGTTCACATGTGATTTTGGAACATAACATGTGGAATTTTAATTATAAGGGATTGCAAACTTTGAGAGTTAATAACACAAAGAATATGCATCAGATTCTCCTAACATGTCCAGTGAGTGCTCCCCATTCCTCTCAGCTGCATGTTTGTTAAAACAACAAAAAAGAAAAACTAAATAATAAAGCAAATAGGTTACCATGAAAATCATTTTCAAGTAATTGCCAAAAATATTTCGTGTCAATAATACTCTTACCACTCATAACTTTGCTTGCCAAACATTTTTCTGTGATATTTTCATAAAAAAACAACTTGAGACAAAAAATTAGTTTGTAGATATTATTCTTTGTTTTCAATTAAATATAATGAATGATCCTTCTATCACAACAAAAGCAAAAGACGATTATTTGTAATAGTTTGCCAAGCGTTAAAAATCAATGTAATCAACTTACCTCAAATGAACGACGATATTTATTCATTATTCGAAAAAAAAAAAACACGCGCGGACTAAGGTCGTTAACCCAATTATTTTTCCCAATCTTAATTTTCACAAAAATTAATCAAAGCAAATAAAACAAACGTTTGACATACTTCTCACATGTGTGCGCTAAGAAACATGTTCAAATAAAGAAAAGTGAAAAGGTGGTGAAATGTCGAGAAAATTTAATTGATAACAAAATATAGCCTGCGTCGCATCCGGCCTTCGGAAAATCCGAGAATATACCGTCTGTGGACCAGCAACCAGATTCGTGTTCTGTATTTGCACGATTCTTTATAATTGCCTGTGATTCGCTCTTGCTCTGGGTCGTTCTCACTGCTATATGATTGGTCAAGAGCGATCATTCTTCTGCGGAATAATAAAATCAACATGGCGGAAGTGCTGTTTGCATATGCAAATGTTGAATAGGTCAAACCACGGTCAAGCAAATGGCAACTGTTCAGTCTGAAAGCGCAAATGCGTGTAATTTATGCTTTAGAAAGATTGAGAAGGATTACGAGAGATTTTTAGTGGAAGGACGGGGACAATTTAATGTTCTTTTGGAGCTGGAAAGTCTTGAATTTAACGTGACGCGTACGAGTCGATTCATCTGTCGTGGTTGCCTTCAAAAGCTGAAGAAACGAAGGGGATTACTAAATCAACTCGATAGCATTAACAGTTATTTTAAGAGTTTTCATAGGGTCAACGTAGAAGACCTTCACCCACAACTGAAAAGACCTGCGTGTGATATTCAGGATAACACCAATCATACCATTGCCAAGAAAATTCGCGAAGAATCAACATTAACGATATTGCTTCCCTCTACTTCCTCGCCCGTTCATCGCGTAACTATTCCTCAATGGCCTGTATCACTTTTAGCTTCAAATGAACAGCCTAAGACGGGAAATGTTCGTCGACCGTTGGCACTTTATGATCAACCTGATAAACTGCCAATGCCAGGTCAACCAATGGAACCAGATCGAGTTGATGTCTCTGTAAAAGTAACGTGGCCTTCCAAAAACAAGGAGAGAAAAATCCCTGAAGACCTGGAGTCTTTAGGTAAAATGCTTGTGAGGGGGACTTACAAACAAATAGCCAATGCTTCATGGAAAAATGCAGACATCAAGAAGGAGTTGATAAAGCTCATGGCAAGGGATATTGACAAAGAATGCACACAACTTTGTTCCAAGAAAAACCCTAGCTGCTCGAGAAAGACTGACAAGGTAAGTCTGCTGTCGTTCTCAATGGAAAAGTTCTACGACGAACTTAGGGAGAGAGCACCGCTCTTCCATTCAATGTTGTCAGCAGCTAATGTTAACAGCAGGAGCAGATCCAAAGCACCCCAGAATGAAGCCCTACATGCTGGAACAGCAATGGCAGCTGCAGTTTGTTTGTGGAATAGATCGAAATTCATGATTGCAGTACAACTTGTGATAACTATTTTCCTTTATCATTCTAACTGGCTTGTAGGTCAATAATTAAATATTTCAGTATAATTTAGTGTGATGCAAATAATATAGACCCCTTTGCCCTTTGGTACTAATGCACTTTCACACTGGGGTTAAGATGGGGTTAGGGTTAGGTTGCGTTAAGGTTAGGGTTAGGGCAGGTTAGGGGTAGTTTCAAGTGCGAAAGTGCATTAGTGCCAACCCCTTTTTTATTTATTTCCAAATTTTCTAACACATGACAGGAATCTATTATTTATGTCATCTGGGAGTACCATACCTATTTAAGCTTTTCAATTTATTAAATTTATGTACTTACTATGTTGTACTTTTAGTCAACAGTTGCACGACTTTGTACCCTTAGATTGACTACAAGTACAAGAAGCTGGATGGATTTGGTGAGAATCACACCAAGAGTGTCAAAGATGCTGTCCTCCAACAAGGAAAATACATGGCACAAAAACAAGAAGAAGCAAGAAAACAATCAACAACGTCTCCTGATTCTGACCATGGAGTGGACATGGATACCTTGCTTGCACAGCAAAAGGAGAGCCATGTAGGCACATCTACCGAGCCACAAGCAACCCCAACACCATCCATTGCAAATCAGTTATTGATTGACGCTGACAATGGCAGGAAAATAACATTCGATAATCTTGATTATCGTCAGGAAGTGCACCACATGACTGAGGAACATCAAAACACAGACAAACACTCTGTTACTTCAATGAGTCCTGAAAACCGTGTACATGGCAACCATTTAAGCGACAAATGCCCAGAGACCGGTTGCAAGGGATGGAAAATGGGAAGTGTTTACCAAGCATCCAGGATCATGAAAGACAGCGGGAAAACTATATAACGTTGGCTGAACGAATCATCTGTAATAACATTCCATGCCTTAACTTTCTATCTGATGTCTCCACAGCTCATATTCCACACCAATACAGTAAAGAAATGAAGAGTGTGTCTCAAACGGTAGGTCATCAAACTGTTAGTACTGTATGATGTTGACAGGAAATTATTTCTTTTACATTAATTTTGTTGTGATGGATATTGTTGATAGTCCATCACCAGGATTGTGCACATACATAATTTCGGTCGGCCACATGCATACAAGCTTGGCCAAATGAAAAGGGAAGGAACTTCTACTATTTCCTACGATATTAACTTCAAAATTTAAAGAAATTATTTTTGAATCTAATATCTTCAAAAATTGTTGAATTTCATTGATTTTCTGCCAACTTTTATGCATGCAGCCCTCCAAAATTGTGTTCATGATCTGAGAAATAGCCTATAACTAACTGGATAAAGGAAAGGGCAGAACTATTCCAGCTACTACAGTACCTGATATATGTGAGTTACAGTGTACTTCGTTTTGTAATATTTTTTTTAAATGTTTAGACTTTCCTTGGAATGACATATGAAAATGAGAATGATGCGGATGGGATATTAAATATATTAAGATCCCTTCGTGAGTATGTGCCATTTTGTAATGGTGATGAAAAGCAATATGGGGAGCAGGGAGTAGTGGGAGACCAGCTGAGTGTGGAGAGAGCGATGAATGGCCATATGTCTTTGGCAAATGGATTTACTTCTGAAGAGCATCTTGAGGGGTTACACTTCGAGGTAGCAGACTGGCATGCTGGTAACAAATTTTTAGAGGTATTTTAATATTTCTTACAGTATAAATTAAAGAATACAAAGGAAGATTGTTTACTCTTCCTATAAATCTTTCCAAACATGTAGATTATACATGTGCGATCAAAATGTGTAATGAGGTATAAGCTTGTACAGGTCCTCATTACACATTTAGTAGCAGTGAATGATCCTCTTTTATACAATACTACATGCACCAGAACTTGGTTCCGACCAGGCAGTTCTGACCAGAGCTAAGATATTTCTAATGGGGATGGGTGACCTCTGTATTGAGTGACCCCTCTATCGTTCAACCCTAGTTACATGTAAGTGACCTACTTGTGTTACTGTGTTAGGGTAGCAATTTTGTGCCAGGGTTATTGTTGGGAGAAGTTACTCTTTATTTTGGATCAAATTTATGAGGTCATTCATCCTTAGTGAATCATCCCTGTGGGTCACTCTTCCATGTGACATCAGAACTTTAAAATTAGGTTCCGGTTCATCCCTAATGTCTGTCAGCAATTAAGTAAGATGCCACAAATTGAAATTGCTAATTAGTTTCAAATTTTAAATCTATCTTAGGGGGCATTTACCAACTTGTATAATCCGTCCTCGACTGCAGATAAGTGTACCATGTATAGTGACCGCAATTTCATCAATCCGGAGAAATGTTAAAAGTGATGTTTCCAGTGCAGCTAATCCCTGTAGAAGATTTTTTCAACTAGAGGTTGAGGCCAGAATTATTGCTGCTGCAGTAAAGGTAAAATGTACATGTAACTATTCAGTGATGTAATTTGTAAAGGCTGGTTTAGATAATTAAATTTTCTTTGATCAAAGTGTAGTTTGATCAAAGTGTGTGATAGGGTAAACACCTTTCTGAAGGCAGTAACTCCTTTGAAATTCTTTGATCAAATTAGGACATCCTTTACTTTGATCTTTGATCAGACACGTAGACAGTGTAAACCAGCCCTTACAGAACACTGTTGAAAAAATGCTTTGGTAATGTAGGTATATATTTATTAATTTTATTATCATTAATAGTATTATTACTATTATTATTATTTATCATTATCATTACAATTATTAAGTATTAATTATTAATTATTATCATTATTATTATCATTATTATCATTAATTATTATTATTAATAATTATTATTATTAATTGTTTTAGTATAATTTCAGAGATAGATAAAAAAAACAACAATAACGTTGAAACAAAAACTTTTAAACAAATGCTTTCATTTTACAGTGGTGCTTCTATTTATTCACAGACGATGCTAGCAAACCACAGACTTTGTCAGTAAATAAGCTCAAAAATAGTAAATGACAACAGCCAAGTGAGCCTACTTTGGAATGGAACTTGTACATACATTCAAATATATGCTAAAAACACCTTTATTCTGGTGTTTTGGTTCCTGTGTTACGGCTTTTTTGCACTTAATTCATGTTCAATATGTTCTTCGGTCATGACGAAGTTTTCGAAAACATCACTACGACCAAAACCTAGCCAAAACATTCCAAAAAATACGAAGAATTATGAAAATATACTTCCTTACCTTTCTAAAGTTTTGTTTTTTATGATATTTGATATGTACAACATCTCAGTGATAAATGTTTTCAGTGTTATGCTCTTTTGTTTGTCTCAAAAAACTACAGACCCCATTTTGAAAAAAAAATATCAACAGTTCAATGAATCAACAAATTCTCTAAAATCTCATACTTCAAAATGACAACTCCGAGGGGAGGCTGAAACGAGTAAAGTCAGTGCAGTGTTGAATAAGTACCAGTCTCTTTTCCAAAACTACTTTTGAAGAACAATTTCTTGTGATGCAATAGTCACCGCGCTAGGCGGTGACTATTACCTCACATTCACCGCTGAGCAGACCAATCAGAAAGCTGGAAAGCCTCTTCCGCTATGAAATTATACTAATAATTATTATTATTATTAATTATTATTGTTATTATTAATTATTATTAATTATTATTATTATTTTTATTAAGGTTTTGGGAATGAACAGCTTAGATGATGAAATGCCAACAAAGAATGTTTTATCAGATGGACGTATTGCAACCAAGCAAGAGAAAGTTGTTTACCTGAAGAAAATTGCTTCCATGGTTGTAGACGACTACGTTGTTGACCAAAAACGAAATGAGGACATTCTTAAGTCTGTCCAGGTAATGCAGTTTGCCCAACAAGCAAAGGAACCGGAAGTAAATTCAGATGGAAGATATCCTTGTAAAGCAGATGGCTGTCATAAAACATTTGCCCATGCTGGTAAACTAAGAAGTGATCATGAAGCCAGTCACGATCCCCCTGTGGTTGTTGATAAATGTCTGTCTGGCACATTTGTTATTGATTCCAACAGAAGTGAGGAGGACAGAGATGACATGTTAGCCTACCAGAAAGCTCTTTTGGATTATGGTGTGCTAATATTGAATTTCTGGGATGCCATTGCAGAAGGAGATGGGCAACGTGTTCTACGTTGCTGGAAGTTCTTCCTCATGTACTTGAAACATCAGGGTGGGTCTTCCACAAAGTATTGTTTGGAAGCCTTGTACATCATGTTTCAAGGCTATGCCCTATTGAGTCCCCAAGCAGCCCACCGCTTGATCTGGAACCGGTCAGTTAAAAACAAGAAAGGAAGTTCCAACATCCCGTTAGATTTGATGCTGGAATTCTTCAACAAAACCATAAAAGAAGCGGTGAAGAATCTTGGTCCAGGTGCATCTCCAAAAGTCATTGGACAGAGTCAGTAACTCGCTGGGGTTCACGGTTGAGCTCCTGAAAGTGTTTGATTCAAGTTTGTTAGTATTCAAGCGATCTGGCAAACATATCAAAAAGTCATCAATGAAAGATACTGAAAAAATTGTGAAGGCATTAATTGAAAACAATGCATTTACATTCACCAAAGGAAGGAAATACACATCATATGCAAACATGAAGCCAAGTATTTTTTGTGGATTTAATTTACAAAAAATGTTTTACTGGATAAATGAACATAAAAAGTACATGATCTTGTACACGCATGCATTATTATAATATTTATAATTAATAATCTACCTCTGTAATTATATAATAATAATTAGTAGTGAAATATATTGGGATAAGTTATTCAGAAAATATACAGAATATACATGTAGACCCTATTCATGAATGACTGCCAGTTTAATATTCTTTTATATGCACTAAAATAAGCCTTTCAAGTCTCATTCTGGTGTTTATAATTTAAAAGAAGCTTTACACATGAATGAGGCTCGAAAGGCTGATTTAAATACACATAAATTAAAAGAACATTAAACTGGCTGCCATTTATGAATAGGGTCTATAATTCCTCAGCAAAGAGCATCATGTATGCTTTGTCACAATGAATTTTTAAAGGGTGCGTAATTTTCATTTTCTCCATAAAGGGAATATATATCTACTTTCTGTATCTCTATGTCTGTACATCTAGCATGAAAATTACAGGGCATAAGATGTAAATACTTGTAAATAAAAATCAAAGTCAATATTTCAAATTACTGTTGTAAATAATGAAGTAAAGCATTAAATTAAGCTATTCGTTCATATCAGTGTTACAGAAGGAAATTAAAGATTCATCATTGCATGTGTCCATTAAAGAAACCATGCCTTCCAAGTCCTGGGTGTTAATCATGCCAACAAGGGTTGATTCATCACGAATCTGGTCCCAGTCAGAAATTATGGAGTAATTAGCTCCTGATTCATCATCTTCAATGGTAGGTATTTCCATTATGTCACCAAATACATCACTGATTTGTTTTAATATGCCAATAGCATATTTGTGTCGCCATATTTCCACATTACTAAGTATGTCCTCAACAGTAAATAGTTTGTGGCAGATTTCAATAACTTCATTTATATGGAAGTTGTTAAATTCTAAGATGCGATTTGGGTATGTGACCATTTTGTTGATATTCATTTGCTTGATCAGATCTTGGTGGTATTCCACAAGCTTCTTCCTTAGATACTCCTTATCCTCTTCAGTTACAGTTCTGACAACTGTACTTTTCGGATCATCGGATGTAGTAAGAGACAGTTGTGGTACATTCGTGCTATATTGGCTTCGACTCCAAAACTCACCACAGTTGTCACTTCTACATGTACACTGACTAGCACAGATATCACAACATTCATGCAAGTTATGGAATTTTGAAGGGTTACCATTGACACCAAAATGATACATCAACCACTTTCGCCGACATTCTTCAATTTGAAAATACTACTTCCCATGGAATAGAAGCACACATGTACTTGGTAAACCATCTCTCCCAGCCCGTCCACATTCTTGGATGTAGAGTTCAACTGATTTTGGGGACCAAAATGTACAATTCTTCTCACCATCTTGCAGTTGACACCCATACCGAATGCCACAGTAGATATTAGTATACGAATATGGCCATCATCTTTGCCCATATTCTCCAGGATATGTTCCTTCACTGACGAAGGGGTTCCTGCATGGTACATTTCCACAATGCGGTTTTGAGGTGAAGACTTGCCATAAAACATGTGCTTACCCAAGTAAATTTGAAACAAACGAAAAAGAACAGAGCATTGTTTTCGAGTTTGACAGTAAATCATAGTTCTTGGTATTGTGACATTTCTTGACTTCACCTCACAAATCAAAGATGAAAAAGCAGCCTCGATCGGTTCATTCTTGTCCAAATAATGTGCCACATAGGAAAGATTGGGTCTGTCTGGGCTCTTCTCAATCATTTTAACTTCATCAAGGGACAACTGTAGAGTAGCTAGGATTTGCTGTTTTGTAGCTTTTGTTGCAGTTGCTGTCAAAATCATGATCTGGCATTGTTTCGGAATCAATGATCTCATTTCCCCTAAACAACCATACCACTTTCTGAAGGGGACCTTCTTTCCTGTAGATAAGCCCCTGCAAAGTGACAAAATCAAGGCAAACTAGTGTCAAGTAATATTTAAAATGAATATTGACAAATTAAAAAATGAACCTCGTACTATATTTCCTTGAATAATCACCCTAGGCAAATATGATTTTTCTTTTGAAAACCAAAAGGGGCAATTATTTGAGGGGAGGGTTGTTCAAGTGAGGCAACTATTTCATTAAAAGAGGGTTGTGTGAACTGAAGAAACAAAATGAGTGTAATAATACATAATTTTACATTCATTTAAAATCGGCAAATTTATATGTAATTACTTGTAAATACAATGTGACAAATTCATCAAACCAAACTAAAATATTGTATTTATTCATCACTGAACTATGGAAACTCAAAGAACAACACAAATACATGAACATCAATATTCAGAAAAAGACATATCTTTTGTATTCGATGAAATGATTATGAAGAACTCGAAAATATGGGGGAAAGAGAGGGGTGGATTAGAAAACTTCTTCGAAAAATTATATTCTTCGTGATGAGTTAATAACCGCCTATAAGTTTATGTAAAATAAAAATTGTAATATAAAAAACAAAACAAAACAAAACAAGAGGCTAGCTATGTCAGAGTCGAGACTTAGTGGCAGATGATCTGATGACGCACAGTTAATTTTATAATGTAGAAGGAATAGAATTAACATACCATTGTGTTATGCAGTGTGCCTCGTCAATAGCAACTCCTATCAACATTTCCTTGAAGCTTTCACACGTAAATATTCCTCTCCAAGTGGTGGTTGACAATAGGCATTCGGGTGAACCAAACACAACGATGTAATTGCCATTTAAAACTTGCTGGATGATCTCTGGGTCTTCTTCGTTTGTAATAGCTGTGGCTGGAATACAGAGATTATTTAGATATAGAACTTGGTCATCCATCAGCGATCGCAAAGGCGAAATCACAACAATAACGCTTCATCCACTAGGCTTCGAATGAAGACCGTCAGACACAATTGGAAGACACTGAAAATTTAGCGATTTTCCATAACCCGTCGGCAAATTTACAAAGATATTTTTCTCCTTGAAAAATTCTCTAATCGATTCTTCTTGTTCGGGTAGAATGTCCGTCAAATTAAACCGATCCTTTACCTCTTCAAATGCTGAATTCCACTGCCCTGGGCTTCTGTGAACAACGCCATGTTGATTTTATTATTCCGCGGGAGAATGATCGCTCTTGACCAATCATATAGCAGATAAGAACACAGGGGGTCGGAACACGAATCTGGTCGCTGGTCCGCAGACGGTATATTCTCGGGTTTTCCCGAAGGCCGGATGCGACGTAGGCTAAACAAAATACTGATCGACGTTTCTTCTGAATAACGTTTTACAGACCAAAGGCTTTGCTCGAAAAGCTGAGATTTTTTGTAAATTTTCTTCTAAGTAACGGTATGACAAATCTCTTGGCCCAGACGAGACTGACTAATATTTTAACTATAGCAAAGCAAAATGGTGGTAAACTGACGAACTGAATACGGACAAGAAGTCCCTTTTAACTCGAATAAAGAGCTCCTTTCAAAAACGTCAGTACGTACTTCGGTATCGAAACTATTCCCGGCAGTTTACCACCTTTTCAAATTGCCCCATCGAAAACCAGCACTCTTTTACGCTCTCAACTATCTTAATTGTTTATTGATCAAAAGGCATAGCTGTTCAACTTTTCATCCAACTGCAAAAGTCAAAGGAGCAAAGAATTCGAACTTACAACATGCCTCACGGCCTCACTCAGTCACATGGCAGACAACTCACCGAAAGTAGGAATAGTAGTGGAAGTGAAATGTGCAAAAATGCAAAATCGTGACCCAAAAAAAAGGGGGAAAAAATCGACCCGAAACCTAGACTCGGCCTACCACAGATAGCCCAAGTAAAAAAATTAAAATCTGTACAGAACCCTAAACTTTGATTCTGGGCTTAAATCTAGAAATGCTTCTTTTCAAGGAAGGGGCACTGGATTGGAAAGAAATTTTATAGGAATTTGTGTATATAAATTACTATATATTCCAGCCTGAAATTTCAGGTGTTATTATGCAGCGTGCAATCATTCGGTTAGGGACATACAGTAAGAATAGAACCATTTTTTCTTTTAATAAAATTAGGGAAGGCTTACCTCCGATTGGATTCAATTAAGGGCTTATTTTTGACATTAGAAGTTTCCACCTCATGGTGTGTACTAATGAACTATTAAAATCGATTGTGTTCAAAATGTATTCAAGAGTGCAAGAATGTACATGAATACAACTATTGGGAAAGTCATCAAATTAATTATTTCATCTGCTGTGATTATAGAAACCAGTACAATGCATATAGTCCAGTATATCTAGTATATAGTTTCACATGTATTTATGCAATATTAAAGCAAAAACAACAAAGCTGGACAGAGACTCTCAGATCTTGATCACTGCAGGCCAAAAATATTTCATGCTGAACATCAGTCATCACCTGGGTTATAGCAAGCCAAATTTTGCTGTGATAATCATAAGTAGACACATTTTTGTTTACCTTGCTTGTGATGACACACAAATTGTAAAATATATATATACATACATATTGTTTTGTAATATTATTAACACACGACAATTTATTCATGAATACTCCACTTCACACACTAACGATTAACTGTGACAGCTTAACGACTACACTTTCTCGAGGTTTTGTTATAAAAAAATTACAACTCTGAAAAAATCACGGTTGCTATCGCCTAATGGAATGCCTAGTAACAGACTCTCTAGGCCACACCCGACTTTTACGCGGACGATAACAAAATTCACACACTAGCGTACGGGCACCACCGGTCTCTCTGAATCTCTACTGCGGCTCCTAAGAATTGATTCCGCTTCCAGCAATCGCGATTCCGAGTGCTAAAGAATCGCGATTCCTATCTTCACCGATTCGCGATTTCGATTCTCAAAAATGCGATTCCGATTTCACCGATTCGCGATTTCAATTTTAAAATAATTGAAATCGCATTTTTTGCTGATTCAGCAATTTCTCGTTACAAGTCTCAAAGTCGACGTTTCTATCTACTGCGAATGTCAGTAAAAAATGATACACGGTGTATAACTCTGAGTACGCTGTGCTATTCAGGCTATACTGATGCAAAACTTTGTAGGCACACGTGAAACAAGACTTGCAGGTTTTCCCGTTTCCCTGCACGTCGAGACATCATTTCCTTCTTGACCACCACCATTTTCTGATTCTTTCTGTATGCCCACTGCCAACGATCTCGAATTCCTTTGGAAGGGACATGACAAGCCTTGGATAGAAATCCATAAAACTTTCAAGCTGCCTCAGAAGTAGCTGTCTGTCAACCCTGTCTCCAAGAAGTTCGCAAACTTTTACTGTGGCAGACAGAGGAATTCCTGACTGTTTCAGCTCACTGAATCTTCTGGGATCAAAGCAGGCGAAATCTTTGTAGCACTTTTCATGATCAAGAAATCTTGCCTTCAGGTTTTGAACCACTCGATCCATTATTATATTGAAGGTGTTGATTCTGTAGGCTTCTACTTCATCCAAAAGACCAAAACTGCTTCATCTTGGCATTGCTCGCAAGGCATTCTCTTCTTCTTTCGTGCTCGTTTCTTTGGCCGAACAGCATCAATCTCAAGGTCGGTTTCATCCAATATAAAACATTGACTGAAGCGCAAAATTCCTTAGCTTTCTGATGAACGCTCTCGAAATCTCTGGAAATTGCAGTTATCTCCTTATTTACTGTTTCCACCATTCTCCAAGCTTGTAGCATATCCAAACCTTTAGTTTGGCGATACAGGGATAGTGGTGTGGTGATCTTGTGTATCTGCAAGAAAACAAACGCTGTCAGGATCGTCTCAAACTTCATGAAGTGATCCATTAGAACTTTGGCGTCGCTTCTGGAGGATTCTTGGAACGTAAGCTCGTCTGCTATAGCATCAAGTGCAAGGATCAATTCTGCGAACAAACCTGATTTGGTTGAATCGGTTGTCGAGTAGGATCCAAATATCTTCACCAAAGCAGTCGACTTGAAAAGCCATCTGGTCTCTTCTATCGATACCAATCTTCTGGCACGTCTTCCTCTTGCTTGAAACGTTTGATCCCCGAAACGCCCATCCTCTTGTAAGACTTCTGAAAAACGTTTAAGCCTTTGTACAACTCCGAAGAGTGTTGTTGCAGGAGTGGTTGAAGAGGCAGAATCAGTGAGCACGAGATTCAGGGAATGACTGTAGCACCATGGACATGTAGGCCTGCAACACTCGCAATCTTGGCTGCTACGCCGTTGTAAATACCGCTCATGGTTGCTGCTCCATCAAAATAATCTCCAACGCAGTTTTCGATGTCTAAGCCGTATTTCTCCAAGGTATTATTGAGAATAGCAAACAGAGAAGCTCCAGTGTCAGACGTTGATTTGACGAGAGATAATAGCCGCTCCGAGTACATGTCCGTCATGCACATAACGCAATACAATAGAGCATTGATATTGTGTCGTTACGTCTTGGGTGGTATCCATCTCAACTGAAAACATGCCTGCTGATTTCACTTCTTCGGCAATCGACTCTTGGATAAAGTCACGAATATTTGAATAATTCTGGTTGTGATGTCGGGACTGAAAAAGGTTACCAGTGATCCACGGCCAACTGTCTTTACTGGAAGGAAGTAGCACAATGCGGATGTTGTCTGCCGACCTTATACTAATAATATTATTACGGTCCTTTCACTCGTTTGCATCTAAGCGTGAACACTCGTCAAGCAAGCATGTTCTCATATTCTGCGACTACTTCAAGCTATTCATGTTTACTCCGTCCACTTGCCATCATGTCATGTTTCAAATTTCAATAGTTTACTTCCCACAAAGACTAAAATTTGACTGAAATTTTACTGGACTGAATAGACTTACTGTCTTACTGCTAGGATAAAATTATTTCGCCGTGCTTTACACCCATGATTCTCTTCTGTTATGATGCAAATACACATACTTTCGAAAAGGCCCGCATTTTTGCAACGTAAATTACTGCAGCTTCAAGTATAGTCACTAGTTTACGTGGGCTTATACATGGCACTGCCTCTAAAAAGAAACAACATTCAACTCGGTGCAAGTTAAAAGAAAATTTAATGTATGCTCTTACTACGATTAGTATACCGGGCAGCATATATAAAACTGCAGTATACGGTGTTTTCCAAAGGGTATATATCTGTATAAGGAACATTGCATGAAAGTTCCTCAATAATTATTTTGAGTGATATGACTCGAGTCATTACAAGCCCAACTACAAAAGTTACCACATACTATGTAATAAGCTTTTTTTAAATAATGTTCCCTTGTTTAATCTTAGGGTATTATTTCTTAAAGAAAACCAATCTAATGGTTTTATGTAACTAATACAGCGTAGCCTATTACATATGCGCTTTTTGAAATTCATTCTACTTTATCCCGTACTGAGTGTTCTTATTAAGCAAAACTATTTCTGAAAATGAATAAGAAGAAATCCCATAAGATTTTCCAAATATCACTTTAGATTTCGGATAAAATGCGTATCCTGGCCGTGCGTGCTTTATCTTTTTCTTGATAATGTTGCAACTAACTGAAGAGAAGGAATCTTCTGTTTAGAGACTGGTCTCCCAATAGCCATAATCAAGATCCACCAATTCGATTTGATTGGAAATCTCTAATGCTGTTGGTCTGCTTTTGCGATCTTCGATGAAACAAGAAGCCATCACATCATGTAACTAGATTTGAGCAAAAAATCTATTTAGTTTCTACATATACACATACACAAGCTTCAACCAAAATAGAGTTTAAAAATATTAATGAACCTCTAAATGTACATACAATAAATAGATCTGTATATTTAATTTAATTTAATTTAATTTAATTTAATTTAATTTAATTTAATTTAATTTAATTTAATTTAATTTAATTTAATTTAATTTAATTTAATTTAATTTAATTTAATTTAATTTAATTTAATTTAATTTAATTTAATTTAATTTAATTTAATTTAATTTAATTTAATTTAATTTAATTTAATTTAATTTAATTTAATTTAATTTAATTTAATTTAATTTAATTTAATTTAATTTAATTTAATTTAATTTAATTTAATTTAATTTAATTTAATTTAATTTAATTTAATTTAATTTAATTTAATTTAATTTAATTTAATTTAATTTAATTTAATTTAATTTAATTTAATTTAATTTAATTTAATTTAATTTAATTTAATTTAATTTAATTTAATTTAATTTAATTTAATTTAATTTAATTTAATTTAATTTAATTTAATTTAATTTATTTAATTCTAATTTAATTTAATTTAATTTAGTTTAGTTTAGTTTAGTTTAGTTTAGTTTAATTTAGTTTAGTTTAGTTTAGTTTTGTTTTGTTTTGTTTTGTTTAATAATAATAATAATAATAATAATAATATTAATAATAATAATAATAATAATATTAATAATAATAATAATAATAATATTTAATATTTATATTGCGCGTGTTACATAGGGAGATGCTCACATGCGCATTACAAAATATCACACAAATTCTGATAACAATATACTAATTACAAGGCTTAAATATTACACCATTAACTACAACATATCCTATAAAATCTAATAAAAATAACAAAGTAATCAATTCCTAGTTATGATATCATGGAGCAAAATGCTTTCCTAAAAAGACAAGTTTTGGGCATTTTCTTAAATACTTCAACATTACTGGCATTACGAATTTCTGCTGGGAGGCTATTCCACAGCGTAGGTGCGGCCACTTCAAATAGCGGGCGCCTAGAGTGACTAGTGTTTTTGTTCTTGGTTGCTCAAGCAACAGTTCTGTGGATGATCTTAAGTTATATCTAGATGCAACCTTGAATTTGATGAGTTCAGAAATATATTCAGGTGCAAGTCCATTAATTGCCTTATAAGTGATAAGTAATATTTTAATATTAATTCTAAATTTAACGGGTCGCCAATGTAGTTTATACAAAACGGGAGTAATGTGGTCAAGTTTCGTTTCGTTTCGTTTCGTTTCATTTTAATTTCATTTTAATTTCATTTAATTTCATGTTAAATTTGGGTGATTTGTTGTTACCTTGTTTATATTTGACCTCCTTTAGTTACTGATAGTGATACTGATAGTGATACATAATGACAATCATTATGATTATTATAGTATTGTAAAAATAAAAATGAGAAAATGTGAAAAAAATATATGAAAATTAAAATGAATTGAAATATCAAGACCAGATAGATACTCTTTGTGTTGAAATATTTGGCTGTTTTTATAACAGATTAATGTTGAATAGATAGGTTGATTGATGTTGATAATACTAATGTGAAATAAATATTTATTTCATCTTTATGCAACACAATTAACTTGAAACCATTTCACTTTCAACAAAATAAACATACAAGGTTATGTTAATTTTACTTCTTATTTTTTTAGGTATTTCATAAAAATATACTATACATGTACACCGTAAATGTTTTAGCCACCCCTGCTACCAGGCTAGTTTATATTTGGTTCAATTTAATTTTCTTATCTTACAGAATATCATGCCTTTACAATTTCAGGCATCATAAATTTGAAATAAAAATAAGAGAGTTTGAGTGGGAAGCATGTTCTCTTCCCATAATTGTTTGTCAAAATAAATTCTTTCTATAAAAATATCTTTCTGTGTATAAATAATAAAATGTAAGAAAGGTAACTGACATAGTGCCATTACACCTACACATTGAAAAAAATAATTATGAGTTATTTTAAGTGTTGGCCATGGCTTTCCATCAATAAGCTTCATAAAGAAGGTTTTATCTGAACATGCCTCCACAAAGGTCATATACTTCTTTGAAAATGGGCATTATATTTCAATTGCATACCAATCCCAATTTAATAAACTAAACCCATCCGGACTGCAACTTAAAGTGCCTATCTCAGGGTTTGGGATTTTACATATTTAGGATATTTTGAACATTTTAAGAAGATTTGTAATATATCTTCTTTTCCTAATATTCCATCTTCATGGACTTTTTTGCTGTTAAAGTTGGCGATTTTGACGATGGCCGTGAAAATTTTTTACTGGGTTCTAGTCGCCGGAAGTGACGTAGAAGCAGGGAGACCTTCTCAGACAGTAACAGTGTTTACATCGGGAGTTTACGGTTCACCTTGGATTTTCTTGGCTTTATTCAGGTTATTTTGTCGGAAATTCTTTTAAAAATTATGCCAAACAGGTGCGTAGTGTTTTTACTCTCGAATGAACCCAATTGATATGCTAGAATAGCGCTGTATGCCATTTCTTTTTTTGCGACAATAACGATGTACAATCCCGATTCTCGACTCACTGGAGGCGAATAAAAGGATAGCTTCGGGAAACGCCGATTTGTCAAGGATAAAGGTGTGAAATGAACGCCGACATCTACTTCTATGACCTGTTGTTGACCGTTGTTCGAAGTAGTTTGGTACTAAGACGATTCACAGCAGTTTATCACGAGGAAAACCCGTCGGTGTGGCGATTACAAAACGACAACAATAGAGCGTGTTTTTCCGGAAAGTGACAAAAACTTGTGCATGTCATCAGTGTCATATTTCTTTTTATCGAATTCGATCTTCGATCAAGAATATATCGAAATATACTTGACTTGGTAATGTCGTCTACCTCTGGTTCTAATGCTGATAGCCAAAATGACTGGACTAGGAGGTAAACATTCCGGGATACGTAATCGTGATCGAAGACGAAGTATTACTGTCTAGTCCATTTATACCTGAAGACGAATCATCAGAATGCATTGTCAAGCCGTATGAAGACGAGTTTAGGATCGCAAATTTAATGAGCAAATGCGACTTGAAAAATATCTTCTACGATGGCTATTAATTCGCTTTGCGGGGCACAATAAGGTGAACGATTTGTAAGTTATGAAAGTTTGCTTTATCAGTGAATTTATGTTTACGTTTTATCGAATGTTGTATACTGACATGCCATATTTGCAATTGGCCATATTTGCTGAAACAAAATTGTATGCTGTCAAAGCCAAATGATTCGCATGTTTATATTTGTTATATATCTGGTCACTGCGTCTAGCGGGCTGCAAATATCGAAGAATTGACGAGGCAAAGTATAAAATAGAAGATGTAGAAAGCAGGTAGATACTGTCAGTATTGATTAATAGAATACCCGTTCGCTTTCTGATTTTCACTTGCGAATAAGCCAGCTGCGCACAATTCACCTAGGCTAATAGAATTGCTTCGTTCTTCAAAATTGCCACAATTCAGTGCTCGTCCAATTCGATAAACAACAACAATTGTGCGATTTCATCTTCAAACTTGAAGAAATTGATTCTGGATGCAAGTATTCCATTAATCTATAATCAACAGACAGTTCCTACCTGTTTTCTGTACTGATCTTTTATTTGATACTTTATCTTGTCAATTTTTTTATGTAAGTATCCCGCTAGACGCAGTGACCAGATTTCCAGGCAAACAAGTGTAAAGAACTTGATCACTCTTATTATAAACCATTTCAATGCAAGCTTTGATTTACTGACATTCCTTCGCATTCGCATTAAGCAGTTCAGTGTCAGAGTAATATCGAATAGAATTAAACATGCGAATCATTTGGCTTTGACAGCATACAATTTTGTTTTAGCAAATGCGTGAAAACAACATTGCAGATAAAACGTAAACATAAATTCACTGATAAAAGCAACTTTCAATTAAACTTACCAATCATTTACCTTATCGTGCCCCTCAAAAGCGAATTTGTAGCCGTCGTACTGAAGACCTTTTTCAGGTCGCATTTGCTCATTATGATTTACGATCCAAATCATCGGCAACCGACTCGTCTTCACACGGCTTGAGAATGCATTCAGATGATACGTCTTCAGGTATGGCGACACTGGAAGACAGTTTTACTTCGTCTTCGATCTCGATTACGTATCCCGGAATATTAATGTTTACATCCTAGTCTAGTCATTTTAGCTATCAGTGTTAGAACCAGAGGTAGACGACATTACCAAGTCAAGTATATTTCGATATATCCTTGATCAAAGATCGAACGACGCATTAAACAATACTTCGATAAAAAGAAATATGACACTGATGACATGCACAAGTTCTTGTCACTTTCCCACGCTCTATTGTTGTCGTTTTGTAATCGCCACACCGACGGGTTTTCCTCGTGATAAACTGCTGTGAATCGTCTTAGTACCAAATATTCCCGTTGAAACTACTTCGAACGACGAACAGGTCACAGAAGTAGATGTCGGCGTTCATTTCACACCTTTATCCTTGACAAATCGGCGTTCCTTTCACCCGAAGCTACCTTCTTTTATTCGCCTCCCGTGAGTTAGGATTGTACATCGTTATTGTCGCAAAAAAAAAGAATGGCATACAGCGCTATTCTAGCATATCAATTGGGTTCATTCGAGAGTAAAAACACTACGCACCTGTTTGGCAGAGCTTTTAAAAGAATTTCCGACAAAATAACCTGAATAAAGCCAAGAAAATCCAAGATGAACCGTAAACTCGCGATGTAAACACTGTTACTGTCTGAGAGGGTCTCCCTGCTTCTACGTCACTTCCGGCGACTAGAACCCAGTAAAAAAATTTCACGGCCATCGTCAAAATCGCCAACTTTAACAGCAAAAAAGTCCATGAAGATGAAATTTTAGGAAAAGAAGATATATTACAAATCTTCTTAAAATGTTCAAAATATCCTAAATATGTAAAATCCCCAACCCTGAGATAGGCACTTTTACCAGGGCCATTGTGGGTTGATAACGAGTTCACAATCATAAAGTTTAGCACTAGGAAACTTTTCATTGCACTTTTGTTTTGTAACACCTTCATTTTCTATCCCCCAACCGCAAGCTAAAGTTGATATTTGTTTTCCTCCAAGTGTTTTTTTAAATACTCTTTGGAAAGATGTCCACCTTTCTCTTGATCACCGAGCCAAAATTAGAAGCAGCAAGCTTTTTTGGGCTTTCCATAAACCATTCCTTATTGGAAGATTGTCCCATAGTTGCCTTTTCAATTCTCTTCACACCTTCCTTTGATACAGAAAGAACATCAGTTAGGAACTTTTGACATGGATCATCAACATGTTACCACTCTATTTCTTTTGCCAAGCTATCAAAAATCTCTTGTCGTGGATCAACTGAAATTAAGCTCCTTTCACAATTTATTGGAGCTGGAAATGAAGTTGAAAATATTTCTAGGGCATGCAATCACCGGCACAAAGTAATGAACCAAGAAGAGTATTAGAATCAGTTAAACTATCTTTTAATTCCTTTATCCCTTCAGCAGTTACTTCCCTTGCTGTAGATGGGTAGCACAGTAACCATCTCTCGATGCAGACAAAATAGATTTTTCGTATTGCAATTGTCCCTTTCAAAGTTAGCCTTCTCAAATTTTTTTCAGTAAATAATAATGGACTCTCAGTAGTAGCATTTTTCGGAAAATTCCATTGCTGTAAGAGGTCACTGCTGTACTGACCTACAGCTTTTGTCAGCAGGGACATTGTTTAAACAAAGTTCCACAAAGTCATGTATTTGGAACAGAGTAGCTGCAACATGTTTACAACAACCTCCAGCAGCAGCCTCAACCTCGTACCAAGGCTCTTTTCAACCCGCAGCGCGAAGAAAAGACCCTGTTATATCATGGTCACGTGACTACCAAAATCTGGTTGTGACAAATTTTGTTTCTACAGGGGTGGGGTAGAGAATATTTAAAGCTTCTTGCCGAAAGATTTACCGTTTGAGAAAAGACTTCGCTCTTGGATTCAAGGGTTCAGCGCTAAGTGGGCACGTTATGGTTATGATTTTCGAATATGTTCACAAAAAAACGGCTAACTTACGAGAGACTCGCCGCGCAGACAAGTGAAGCTAGGAAGCAGGCCGCAGAGGGTAAATAATTTATCTGCTTTGATTCCGATTTCTTATATATGTAGCTGCTCATGGTTTTTTGCTATAATGCTATCCTTACGCACACTACTTCTTTTGATGTGAATACTACGCAATTTACCAAAGAGTCACTGTGGAGCGGATAGAAATAGTCTTTACACCGAGTTGTGGAACGGAGACGGAAACTGATTCGTCTCGCACAAGACGAGACAATTTTTTTATATAAACAAGTTAAATAAACAAAGATAATCAGTACTGAAACTTGAAGGTTGATCGTTAATTTTAGACGAAGAATTATCGACAACATACATCATACCAAATAAATCGTAAAAATACAAAGCCTTGAGATTCCTCGGCTACTTGTCGCCTTTGTTTATCCAATTTAAAACTTCTGCCGTTTGGATAAATGTCGACTTCGCTTGGTTGCGCCGCGAGTCTCTCGAACGGTAGCCGTTTTTTGTGAACAGCCGTTTTTCGAAAGTATTCATAGTCATATGCACTTAGCGCTGGACCCTTGAATCCAAGAGGGAAGTCTTTTCTCAAACGGTAAATCTTTCGGCAAGAAGCTTTAAATCTTCTCTACCCCACCCGAGTCCAAACAAAATTTGTCACAACCAGATTTTGGTAGTCACGTGACCATGATATACAGGGTCTTTTCTTCGCGCTGCGGGTTGAAAAGGTCCTGGGTACGAGGTTGCACCAGTCTTACAAGAACAATTAGCTTTTTCAACCTTACCATCCGTTTGGGAAAGATGAACATAGACGCCGTAAATTGTTTTCTCATGGACGCAGACACAAGACTCTTCACAAGAGAGCGTTTGGAGTTGAGGGTTTGGACATTGGGTTTCACACGAAGATTTTTGACATAATTATCTTTAAACAAACGAGATCCAAATTTCTTGTGGCAATGAGCGCCTGCGGGACGATGGTCGGGCGTTGTCTTTAGACTTTCCACCAAATACACGTGAATAAACGCGTATTGGAAAGCAGGAAGATCGAAAAGAGATCTAGTCCAAACACACGGCATCACATCATCTTCAGGCTCGCTGATGGAAACAGTTCCTTCGACAGTTATACGGTTCGGACAAACGTTTTCTGCCTCAAATAAACCTTCCAAAAGCGTCTCAGAGGCCAAACTCGTGCAAGAATTCCGAAAAGAACTGGAGTTTAGCTGAGACGCCGTAGAAATAACGCCAGAAATACAGAGTTCCTCAAAGGTAACGTTAGACGCCATATTTCAACATGTCTTGCTGAATACAAGTACCAGAAGTCTTTCCGACCTTCAAGAAGAAATGGAACATGCTATCGCTTTAGTTATACGGTAGACAGTGTCTAATAGCTGTGTGACGGTTGAGCGTCCTTTAATAAAACCATGCTGCAGAGGATAATTATTACCAGCGATATATGGAAAGAAGCGATTAAATATGCATCGGGCAGTAATCTTGAGGATGCGACTTAAGGTGCTGTTATATGATGCGATTTTTCTTGCAACTTCCAACAAATCACTGAATGTTGTAAGTTACGTAAAAAATCGCACCGTATAACACCCCGTAGCAACTTGCGATTTTGTTATTTTTTCCGTGTGCAAGTTGCAAGAAAAGTTGGATGGGTTCTACTTTTTGCTTCAACTTCCAACAAAAATCGCATGTTGCTGAACGTGTAACACCCTTCCTGCAACATGGAATATTTTTTTTCATATGTAAATTTGTTGCAAGTTGCAAAAAAAATCGCATCGTGTAACAGCACCTGTAATAAAGAAATCGGTCTACAATTGTTCACATCTTCTTGGTTACCTTTTTTGAAGATGGGAACAACATTCGCACATTTTTATTCCTTTGAGACTTGGTCAACGCAAAAAAAAATAGTTAATACTTAACCGCGTCAGTCAAGATGCAATCTCTGACGCACATTCCTTTAAAAGTCTCCCCGGGATCTGATCCGGCCCTCATGCTTTCGATGGATCAATAGTCTTAAGTGCTCTTGTCACCTGTTCAATACTTGTTTGAAGTAAATGTAACTCGTTGTTCCGAGCTGTAGACGAGACCGTGGTATTTGTTGACGTATGTAAATCAGGCTTCTGGAACACAGAGGTAAAAAAAATTATTAGAAAATCTTGCCATATTTACCGGAGTAGTGATACCCCCCACTATGGCGGCGGAAGTAATTAGTATGCGTACGCCCTCTAACCTTGGTCTCATTAGTATTCATTTTATAGCGGCGCGTTACGTCATTAACGTCTAACCCTAGTGTTCTGGAACCCCCTAAACCCTAGCTGTTACTCAACCCCCCTGGTTTTCACAACGTCATTCCCGTTTGGTCTCCGACTGATTCCCGTAGGCAAAATACCGTCGAGTTGTTTCTTATAAGTACTAAACTACGGTGTTGTATATATATACACTTTACCCCAACAGTGCGTACGGTAAACGTTTGACAAGATGGATATTATTTACGATGAATTAGAAAGAAATAACGTTGATATCGATAAAGACACTCTGTCTTTTCACGTAGAATCCTTACTTACCAAACACCAAGACCTGTACAACTGTGTAAACAATCAAATCAATGGAGATAACTTGCTGAGTAATCTGAGTATTATTTACGAAGAGATGAACCCTAACAATTTTGGTCGAATTATCGCTTATCTAACCCTAGTTTATAGAGTAAACGAATCCTTGGATGAAGAATCAATTCGAGAAGCCGCAAGGAGAACGATCAATGATTTCAAATGTATTGACTTATCTATAAATACAGACGAATTATTATTAGTTCTCCACGGTTGCTAGGGTACCTTCTACTCAGACTGATATTTGCATATTTCCATGTGTAAAATCTCATTAAAAGGTCATTAGTATTTTAAACAAAAGAACGAGTCTGGGCGAGTCCGGGCGACGTCAGAACTTAGACAAAGAAATCCTGATTAACATGCGCGTAACCATAGAGTTGAACAGCTTTAACTTCGTTTGGTGTATCATTCGCTTACTGTTTGTCGTCAGAGTAAGATCGTTGTAATGGAGTGTCTTCACGATATTAAGTGTGATAAGCTAAACGGCCAAACAGTTCTTTACGCCTTTGCTTGGAGATATGTGCCGAATTGTCGCTTATTTGGCTTTAGTTTATAGAGTAAACGATGCCTTGAATGAAGAAACCGTTCGGCAAGCTGTTCGAAAGACATTGAAACACTTTCTTCAGAGGGGTTTGCCAGAATATAAACGGTCAGGGGTTAAACGCATGACTCGGCTATTTTATTAACGTCGTCAAGCATCTTGTTAATGTTGCTAAGGCTGATATTTGCATATTTATCCTCCGTGCACGTGCAGGAGACAAAGGAGAAACTCATTTAGGGGTCATTAAGAGGATTAAGCGCTTGGGCAAGTCTAGCCGAGAAGGTCATTAACAGTGTTACCATAGCGAAACCGCGTTGCCGGCTCTGAGCGGCTCCGAGCCCTCGGCTGTTGGCTCCGAGCGACTCCGAGCCCTCGGCTCCTGGCTCCGAGCGACTCCGAGCCCTAGGCTCTTGGCTCCGAGCCCTCGGCTCCTCGCCTCTTGGCTCCGAGCAGCTCCAAGCCCCATAGTCATAAGTCCTAAGACTATAGTCCTAAGTCCTACTGCCATTGTCCATAGCACCAAATGAGACGTTCCGGAGGAGCATTAATCGTAGTTTTGGCGTTTTCCAGAAGTGTCTTCACCCATACGGTTTTGCTGCTCTGTGTGCATCCAGCGACAATGCAAGTAAATGGATGCTGCATGACTGTTGCTCCATTGATAACTGGGGAAACATGCCTTGTATTACTTCCCTGATGGAAATTTTTAATATCACGTTGAAGATTGCCTCTTGTTGAAAACGTTTTTCCGCAAGTGTTACAGATGTACGACATGTTCACTCCTTGACGTTTAGGAGTAAAATGATTGTTTCAATGCATATTCGGACAATTTATTTCTTTTTTTTTTCTTCCTCAGTATTTCTCTTATCTTCCTCTTATCTTCCTTATATTCCTCTTATCTTCCTCTTTTCTTCCCTTTATCTTCCTCTTATCTTCCTTATCTTCCTCTTATCTTCCTTATCTTCGTCTTATCTTCCTTATCTTCCTCTTATCTTCCTTATCGTCCTCTTATCTTCCTCTTATCTTCCATTTATCTTCCTTATCTTCCTGTTATCTTCCATTTATCTTCCATTTATCTTCCCCTTATCTTGCTCTTGTCTTCCCCTTATCTTCCTCTATTCTTCCTCTTATCTTCCTGTTATCTTCCTCTTATCTTCCTTTAATGTTCCTTTTATCTTCCTCATCTTCCTGTTATCTTCCCTTTTGCCATTTTGTAACCTACGGCAATGGGGACTGATCCCATTATGCACAGCGAGACTAGGCCCTAGAGGCGATAGTTTTGAGAGGGCCTGCAAAATCTTTCCGGCCGCTGTTAGACAAACGTACGTCCAAGTTCTTTTAACACTGTGACCCACCAAGAAATTCGGTCTAAACTTTCTTACACATCATGACAATGAAGAAACCAATATGTTTTAGAATTACAGATCTCCTGCCAATAATATTTTTAGCGACAAAAAGGAATTGTTGAAAAAAGCAATTACGGTTGAACTTTGTCAACTTTCGGCCGGAATAATTAACGAAAATGCACTTTAGTCTACCCAGAGACTCTTGGGTTTATACTTTTTCGGTTTCCACAATACACTATAGCCTATACAATTTAACAAAATTAAATCTCATTAACTCTTGGTCAGTTGACAGTCTTTGATAGCTAAATAAAGCGAAAAACAATAAGAAAAACCTGTACTTTCCTGACCGTCGAATTTGCTTTTGTTCGGCAGATATTTTTTCCTGCAATTCCTTTTTTGAAGATAAAAGGAACATAAAAGGAAGATAACAGGAAGATAACAGGAAGATAAGAGGAAGAATAGAGGAAGATAAGAGGAAGACAAGAGGAAGATAAGGGGAAGATAAATGGAAGATAAATGGAAGATAAGAGGAAGATAAGGAAGATAAGAGGAAGATAAAAGGAAGATAAGAGGAAGATAAGGGGAAGATAAATGGAAGATACGAGGAAGATAAGAGGAAGATAAGGAAGATAAGAGGAAGATAAGAGGAAGACAAGGAAGATAAGAGGAAGATAAGGGGAAGATAAAGGGACGATAAAGGGAAGATAACAGGAAGATAAGGAAGATAAAAGGAAGATAGATAAAAGGAAGATAAGAGGAAGATAACAGGAAGATAAGGAAGATAAATGGAGGATAAGAGGAAGATAAGAGGACGATAAGGAAGATAAGAGGAAGATAAGGAAGATAAGACGAAGATAAGGAAGATAAAGGGAAGATAAGAGGAAGATAAGGAAGATAAGAGGAAGATAAGGAAGATAAGAGGAAGATAAGGAAGATAAAAGGAAGATAACGGGAACAAAAGAGGAAGATAAGAGGAAGATAAGGAAGATAAGAGGAAGATAAGAGAAATACTGAGGAAGAAAAAAAAAGGAAATAAATTGTCCCAATATGCTCTGAAACAATCATTTTACTCCTAAACGTCAAAGAGTGAACATGTCGTACATCTGTAACACTTGCGGAAAAACGTTTTCGACAAGAGGCAATCTTCAACGTGATATTAAAAATTTCCATCAGGGAAGTCATACAGGGCATGTTTCCCCAGTTATCAATGGAGCAACAGTCATGCAGCATCCATTTACTTCCATTGTCGCTGGATGCACACAGAGCGGCAAAACCGTATGGGTGAAGACACTTCTGGAAAACGCCAAAACTACGATTAATGCTCCTCCGGAACGTCTCATTTGGTGCTATGGACAATGGCAGTAGGACTTAGGACTATAGTCTTAGGACTTATGACTATGGGGCTTGGAGCTGCTCGGAGTCAAGAGGCGAGGAGCCGAGGGCTCGGAGCCAAGAGCCTAGGGCTCGGAGTCGCTCGGAGCCAGGAGCCGAGGGCTCGGAGTCGCTCGGAGCCAACAGCCGAGGGCTCGGAGCCGCTCAGAGCCGGCAACGCGGTTTCGCTATGGTAACACTGTTAATGACCTTCTCGACTAGACTTGCCCAAGCGCTTAATGCTCTTAATGACCCCTAAATGAGTTTCTCCTTTGTCTCCTGCACGTGCACGGAGGATAAATATGCAAATATCAGCCTTAGCAACATTAACAAGATGCTTGACGACGTTAATAAAATAGCCGAGTCATGCGTTTAACCCCTGACAGTTTATATTCTGGCAAACCCCTCTGAAGAAAGTGTTTCAATGTCTTTCGAACAGCTTGCCGAACGGTTTCTTCATTCAAGGCATCGTTTACTCTATAAACTAAAGCCAAATAAGCGACAATTCGGCACATATCTCCAAGCAAAGGCGTAAAGAACTGTTTGGCCGTTTAGCTTATCACACTTAATATCGTGAAGACACTCCATTACAACGATCTTACTCTGACGACAAACAGTAAGCGAATGATACACCAAACTAAGTTAAAGCTGTTCAACTCTATGGTTACGCGCATATTAATCAGGATTTCTTTGTCTAAGTTCTGACGTCGCCCGGACTCGCCCAGACTCGTTCTTTTGTTTAAAATACTAATGACCTTTTAATGAGATTTTACACAAGGAAATATGCAAATATCAGTCTGAGTAGAAGCTACCTTAGCAACCGTGGAGAACTAATAATAATTCGTCTGATTTAGATAAGTCAATACATTTGAAATCATTGATCGTTCTCCTTACGCCTTCTCGAATTGATTCTTCATCCAAGAATTCGTTTACTCTATAAACTAGGGTTAGATAAGCGATAATTCGACCAAAATTGTTAGGGTTCATCTCTTCGTAAATAATACTCAGATTACTCAGCAAGTTATCTCCATTGATTTGGTTGTTTACACAGTTGTACAAGCCTTGGTGTTTGGTAAGTAAGGATTCTAAGTGAAAAGACAGAGTGTCTTTATCGATATCAACGTTATTTCTATCTAGTTCATCGTAAATAATATCCATCTTGTCAAACGTTTACCGTACGCACTGTTGGGGGATATAAAGTGTATATATATACAACACCGTAGTTTAGTACTTATAAGAAACAACTCGACGGTATTTTGCCTACGGGAATCAGTCGGAGACCAAACGGGAATGACGTTGTGAAAACCAAGGGGGTTGAGTAACAGCTAGGGTTTAAGGGGTCCCAGAACACTAGGGTTAGACGTTAATGACGTAACGCGCCGCTATAAAATGAATACTAATGAGATCAGGGTTAGAGGGCGTATGCATACTAATTACTTCCGCCGCCATAGTGGGGGGTATCACTACTTACCGGTGTAAATGCTTTCTAACTGCCAAAATAGGCAATTTTTTTGAATCCTCACTGTCTTCGTTTTGGTTCCGTAAAAGGACCAGAATGTTTTCGAATTATCCTTAAGATCGAACTGCAGATTCGTTAAGAAATCACGATATTTTCACTTTGTAGCAGATTTTATTTGTTTATGTATTGTCCTGTAATTGCCCCAGAGTGAAGCAAGATTAGATTGTTTTGCCCGTTTCTATGAACGTTTTTTAGCTTCGGCAGCTTGATAATTTCACTGTCAATCCTTTTAAGAGATTTTGTATATTTGAGCTTAATCTTATGGATGAACGTTTCAACAGCATTTAAAAATAAATCACGCCAGCTTTCCCAACTTTGATCGACATCGTTTTCATCAAAACTCATATCCAGTGGCGTAATCGAGAGAGCTTGTTTGAGGCCTTCAAAGTCTGCTTTCTTGAAATCATAGACGAAACGTGAAACGCGTTCTCTCTAATTGACTAAGGTATTTATATATGTAGAAAGAGACTCCGATATGATCAGTGACCAACTGGCCGGTAAATGTCCTATACCGTATAGACGCTCAGGTTGGTTAGTAAATACAAGATCAACAATAGTCTTGGTGTTTTCTGTAATTCTTGTTGGAGCATGGTTTATTTGATTTGGAAATGTATCAGTAATGATATCGTAGAGCATGTTTGGGAGATTGTCGGATCCCATAGCTATTTAAAATTCCCAATTGATATCAGGAAAATTAAAGTCGCCACAGAGGAAAAGAGGGGTTGATTCACGTTCATCATTAGTTAGAAAATTCTTAAATTCCAACAAATAATCAATTTTTGTAGACGGGGGACGGTAAAATCCACAAACAAAAAACTTGTTGCCCCTGTATGGAATAACTTTAACGTCCACAAGTTCACAGCTGGTATTTCTAAATCAGTTCGACGAAACGATGGAATGTCGTTCTTTATATTAATAAGAACTCCTCGTCCCCTTCTATCTCCTTTGTCTCGACGATAAATGCTGCATGTAGCAACTCGGTAAAATTTCATGATCCAAGATGGCGGACGTAAGACAAATTTCGGTAACGACCATGCACAATATCCACGTTATCAGAGTAAATCGAGGCCTGGAAATCCACAAGTTTATTGACGAGGCTACGAACATTTAACAATATAAATAGTAGCTTAGATTGATGCCTGTTAGACGTATCCTGCTGTCCTGGCATTGGATGAACGTCGCCACAGCGAACGAGCAGATCGAAACTTGGATTAAATTTAGCGGTTGAGTTGGGATAGAACGCTATCCTCTTCATAAAATACTTCTTTTCTAAACACGTGTTTGAGCATGGATTTCTTCCAGGGTTTGTGAATTTTGATCGAGATTAAACACAATGTTCCCAGGCATAGATTAAGAGTAGAAGTATATGGAGCACAGAATGACATGTGCGTACGCCATGCATATTTCGAGAAACATTTACAGTTACAATTAGCACAATGCACATTGTAAAGAAAAATAATTTCGATAAAGAAGTCCTAATGCAATCACTGAAGTTATACAAACAAATTTCGGTGAATTACGTTGCTGACAATTAAGGCCGGCTAAGAAACTACAAGTTTCTTTTTGTTGTTCTCTAAAGCGTAACAAACTGTCGTTTTGCATAGCCAATGGTTGTGCTAGCTCAGATATGAGAATTGAGTATAAATAATATTTGAGTTTTTTTATTCAGAAAATTTTTGAAGTTTCTAAACGAGACTCGAACCAACAACTTTATGATTTCCTTTGAGACATTGTGACCATTGGGCTACTGGCATGGGGCGTCTAATTGCACACGACTGATACATTTGAGTCACATGTAAAACATACATTCTAACATTTGACCCACATAGCTAATGCTAACAGTTTTTCACATGTGAAACAAATAATTTTTTATATTCATAAACTCACATAATTATGATAAACACTCACATGTGACTCAAAAGTGATTTACATGTGACGGTTTCAATTTCACATGTGAAATTGACATGCCAAATTTTAATAAGTGTGGGATGGTTTTGAGGGTAGATTGAGCGATATGAGACAATTAAATACTGCTATGTGCAAGTATCATAATAATGTCGTATGCATTTAAGTAAAATAGCTCAAAGAAAATTTACAATTAATTCTCATGCCCATGCAAGCTACAATCTTGGACAAAACGGTTGTTACACTTAACAAAAAAATCGCATCAGTCTTGTTAAATGTAGTGTTTTTTGTCTAACCCACTCCCCCCTTTCAATGTTGATTTCTACACAGAAAAATGAACCAAAAGTGGTTTCTTGCAATTTGGAACAACATTGCACAGGGGGGACGGGGGATTTTTCTTGCTAAAGTGGTAAAAATATCTAATTCATGTGTGGATGATTTTCGAGGGCAGTGTAACAACAGGTTTTGTCCAAGATTGTAGAATATCTGTCTCTTCTCTAAACAACATGCATTACGACATTAACAAATATCATCATACTGCGTGCACATAGCAAATTTGCAATATATAATATCATTCATCGAACTCATCCTTCGCTCAAATTATCTGAGTCCCAGTAGCGTAATAGAGAGCTTAAGCAAGCGGCGTTTTTGACAACACGGACGTCAACCGGAAGTAAATTGTCGTTGTTTTCGCGGGGTTTGAGGACATCACGTCCGTGAAGTCAAGTCACCTACGCCAAACCTCAAGCTTTGCCGTACGTGTTGAACGTCAAGAACGTCTCAAGGTAAGTGTAATTTCTGGACCAAATTTTACATCTTTTGCAGTAAAACGTTTATAGATAGTGTTCTCAAATGCATATTATACCGAATCTTTAGAAACAAATTCATATCAACTATTTTTACGGCAGATATAGCTTCGGTTAATAAACCGATGTTTTACAGTAGACGTCTTCTGTTTTTAGTTCCTCCAAAAGCATTTTCATACATATATTTCATTTAAAAGCTGGTGTAGTTGGTCGTTTTACTCGTTTATCCGTCTTTACTGCTTGTGTAACGCTTATTAGCAAGACCAAGACCTTTAGAAATGAAATTGTGTTCACAAGATCATGCATTTTGTATCACTTCGATAATTTAAATTTCAGAATTTCCCACAGCGAATGTTATTATTTTTACAAACAAGTTTCAGGCAGTTGTGTTTTGTAAAGTTTATAGTTTATCAAAATTTTTGAAGCATTTTACCCGTAGAAATAATCTAGAAGAGTGTTACTTGATATTAAAAACTATTTTTCTGGGCATGCAGTTTTGTTTGCTTGGAAGCGTCGAGTCCTTTTGAGCAAAGCAAAACGACAGCTATAAGTTTTCAAAGTTATCTTGTTGCATAAGCTCATGCAGAAGCTGGCCGAAATTTTGGGGTTTTAGCAAATCACAGGTTACATTGTCTTGTAAGAATCTCTGATTTTAAGATGTCCAATAACAATATTTGCATTTCACAATTGTCTAATCGATAAAATGCAGTCCGTATTTTCTATTTTTTACAAGCACAATCAAACTTTATTTTTTAGTGTCCAAATACTTGTCCGGCCTCGAGCATTTCATAAGGAAATATCAACTAGTTATAGTTTTATCCTGATTCATTAAAAACTGCCTCGAGTTCTCAATAGTTTCTGTATTTTAACTTCATTTT
Organism: Paragorgia papillata; assembly: GCA_035771165.1. Taxonomy (NCBI): domain Eukaryota; kingdom Metazoa; phylum Cnidaria; class Anthozoa; order Scleralcyonacea; family Coralliidae; genus Paragorgia; species Paragorgia papillata. Next base: position 340,168 of record JAWNZC010000452.1, on the reverse strand, counting down.
AATACAGTTCAGTTGTTTTACTTGATATCCTAAGTTCATGCACATTCTAAATTACATTTTCTAATGGTGTTCCATTGGTGTAGCTTGTAATATATTTTTTGTATATTTATAATAACTGCTAATACAGCAAAGGAAAATCTAAAAGAGTGGATGGAAACAGCTAGAGTAACCTATAAAAGGCTGGACTACATGGGTAAACAACTGTGACAACTATAAAGTCAAGCCCAATGACTTTTATATATGTACTATGGTGTTATGCACTTTATATTTACACAGGGCAAAATCAAGATTATGGCACTGCAAGTGATAATATACTGGACTTTATTTTCAGTACTCTTTTAACTGTCATATAGTCTGTTGTTCAAAAATTGTATTATTGTATTATTCAAACAAACATTTATTGTAACTTATCAAATTCATTAATAATTCATAAGGAAAATTCAAAATAAATGAATGTTTAATCAGGTGTTTGTAAAATTTCGGCTCAAATTCAGTTTTTTCTGAGTTAAAATTATCTTATCTAACGTTTCTACAACTCTTAAACAAAGTATTTATCATGTATACTTATTAGAATTTGATAAGTAGGTTAAAATATTCGAGCCCAATCTTTATGAGCAGATGCCCATAAAGATCGGCCGCTCATATTTTAACTACTACATAAAAATCCAGTTTTATACCTTTCATGATTATACCCTTTGTGGGCATTCATGAAGTAAACTATTTTTGTTGTACTTTTTTGGTTTTCTAATTAGGTCATGACCCCCTTTATGCCACTTCTGAAACTGTTTTATACCTCTTCATTAGCTGGGCGGAAAGAGTTTGCTTACATACTTGTTTGCATAGATGATTATTGGTTTGTTTAAAAAGTAAAAACAACTGTAGTCTATAGACGTATTTGCCGTCAAGAACGCGAGTTGCTTAACGTAAAGACGCAACGCCACGAACGCCGCTTTAGATCCAGTCTACTCGCGGACATCTGACGTCCGTGTTGTCAAAAACGTCGCTTGATTAAGCTCTCTAATAGCGTAGTTAGAACGTCTCGCCGGAAATCAGAAAGTTGTGGGTTCGAGTCCCGCTTGGGAACTTGAAATGTTTTTCTGAGTAATAGCTCGAAAACATTTACACTCAATGTCCATATCCATGGTAACATCAGTATCTCTTCTCTAACAAAATGCTCTATAACATTAACCTTAACGTTAACGTTAACCTTGACGTTGACGTTGACGTTGACGTTGACGTTGACGTTGACGTTGACGTTGACGTTGACGTTGACGTTGACGTTGACGTTGACGTTGACGTACCCTGGATGCCAGAGGTTCTTGGGGGAAAGACGGGGAAAGGAAGGGGAAAGGGAGGGGTAAAAGGGGAAAGAGAGGGGGGAAAGGGGGACGGGAGGGGAAGAAGGGGGGAAGGGAGGGAAAGAGAGGGAAGAGGGGGGAAAGGGAAGGAAAAGGGAGAGAAAGAACCTCTGGTGGCACGGCGGCTTGCGAATCTCACTTCCATGTTTAGATTCTGGGTACAGAAATTGTACTAGGCACATCATTGGTCAGTTATAATTAGTAGTGATTGAAGCGATATGATTGGTTAAGCAAAGAAAACCGGTTTTGGTAGAGCTTTTTACAGTTTTTAGTCAAAATGCAAAAACGACAGAGAAAATGGGAGAGATATATATCGAAGCAGTTTCTGCAACTCTAAAGCACTTTTTCCGAGGATAGGAAGCTTAAAACAACAGCAAGAAGAAGCTATTTTTCAATTTATACAGAGGAGAGATGTGTTTGCCGTGTTGCCTACTGGTTGGGGGAAGTCGTTGATTTTTCAAGTTGTTCCAACGTTGTGCTCGTACTTACAAAACAAAGGTTTGCCTTACCCAGATAAAGCTATCGTTCTCGTCGTATGCCCGCTAAATTCCCTTGTGGCTTCACACATAAAGGAACTTGATCGTTTGGGAATCAGATCATGTTCGCTTTCAGGAGAAAACGTTGATGAAAATGGTCTATTTGCTGGATACTATTCCTTCGTTTTCACAAGTCCGGAAGCCATAATCAATGAAGAAAAATGGCGAAAGATGTTACGAAGTGATATCTATCAAAAAAATCTTTTCGGCCTGGTTACTGACGAAGCTCATGTTGTCCCTAAATGGTAAGTACTTCAGTGATTGTATACTGAATGTGATTTTTGTGATTATACAAACAGAAAACAGAAAACAAATGCATTACGAGTTGCAAACTTTAATCCAACGACGTGTCGATAAATAATATTGAGTAAACTAGAAAAAGGGAAGCGCTTGTAATTCTCTCTTTAACTGAACAGATATAAAAAAGGGGGGGTGTTTGTTGGAAAAGCTTCAAGTGATATTTGTGGGGCGGGGAGTTTGCTTTGACCCTTGAAGGGGGTCAGAAAGTTTTTAACCCATATTTTCCCCATTTGCCAAACCCCACCCCTCCCCACAAATAATACCACTCCCTAATAGTGCAATTGTTTAATTTTTGTGTATCCATTCAACTAGAAATAACCTCAACCTCTGTGATACTTTTAACATGATATTTTTATTGTGTTGTAGGGGTCAAGGGAACATCAAAGAAAGAACAGCAGCTTTTCGTGAGTGTTTTGGACACTTTGGTGATATCCGGACTCTTCTACCATCCAACTCTCCTCTGTTGGCTTTAACTGCAACTGCAACAGAAGAAGTAAGGAACAGAACAACTAAAGCTCTTGCTTTGAAAGCTGACGTCGTTCATATTCGTGTGTCTCCTAATAGAGCAAACATCTATCTTTACAAGTTAAATGTTGGAAGTGACTTATCTTGTTTTAGATGGTTACTGGATACTCTAATAGAAAAGAACCAAGATACACCCAAAACCATCATCTATTGCAGAAGACAAAAGGATTGTGGCCAGCTATTTTGCCATTTCCTGCATGAACTTGGTGATGGTGCATATTTGCCATCTGCTGCTAAAATATCTGTAAACTGTTTACTTGGTATGTACCATGCAAACACCTTAAATAAACACCAGAAACGTGCTATTAATGAACTCCTAAAGGAAGGTGGAGTCCTGAGGGTTGTTTTTGCCACCACAGCCCTTGGCATGGGTATCAACATTCCAAATGTCAGATATGTCATACATTATGGACCCCCCAGGGAGGTTGATGATTTCATGCAGGAGATTGGAAGAGGAGGCAGAGACGGTGAGGAAACAAATGCGTTAATGTTTTACAATGGTGTACAACTTCGTAATTGTGATAAAGCAATGAAATCTTATGTATAAAGTGAAAATGTGTGTCTCAGACAAATCATCTTAAATCAGTTTGAGGAAACAAATGTACCGAATCAAGGAACCCATAAATGTTGTATGGTGTGCCATAAATTGTGCAAATGTGAAGGTGAAACATGTGCCATCCCACTTTTGTCTTTTCAGACATCAAAACCACCTAATAGTACTGAGGTAAATGAACAGCCAAAAAAGCGAACAGTAAGTTTTCAGGACGACTAAAGAACTACTAACAGATTACCAAAATATTTTAGCTAGTAAGTGTCCATCATATTATTTATCATCTGAATCATGTACTGGTTTTACAGATGCAGTTATTTCATCAACTGTTAAGAAATGTAAATTTATTTTCACACTCAACGATATTGTAAAGCACGTCCCAGTAGACACAAGGTCGCATGCAGTAGAGATATTATTAATATTAAATGACATATTTGATGATATTGATATAACTACAGAACTTCAAGATGAATGTACACAACTAACATCACCTGAAATGTTGGATTATGATCTTGAATATGGTGGAGATGACTATTCCGATAGCTCTTGTGAATCTCCTTGTAGTGATTCAGATACATCTGTGACATGAGTGCTTTCAGGGATTAATGACCTACATGTATGATAAAAAATTAAAAATTTAATACTCTTTTTGTGAATCATCCAATAAAGGATTTATAGACTTTAACTTACTTTAATATATTCCAGTTTCTTTGGAATGAATTATAATTATATGAAAATAGTATAAGCAGGGGCGTAGCGTGTGTGTGCGTGTGTGTGTGTGTGTGTGTGTGTGTGTGTGTGTGTCCACACCACTGAGTATAAGAATGTTTGCATAATTATTAAAATATTGTTCTGTACCTGTTTGGCTGTTCCAGCTTATGAATTTGTTTTTTTGTGAGAAGTTATCCAGTCATTCAACTGTCTGAAATTAAGTTTGGATAGGATGTTACTTGAAATACTAGGAAAGTGTTGGTATTTTCTGCCAGGACTGGATTTGAAGACATTAGATCGAGTGTGTAGTTCATCAACTAATGCTTTGAAATCAGCTTGCGATTTCTTTGATATGTATTGGCCACTTGGTTTCCGTACACCCAAATCAGTATCCACCACATCAATTAACTCCTCTAACTTTCCAATTGAATTACAGCACCTTGAAGCACATCTTTCAGATCTGATATTTGGCCCAAGATTTTTCAGTAGTCCCTTAGTAAGGTTATTTAAATGTCCCAGCCTCAAATCCAGAGATATGTTTCTTCCATTACCACCTCTTGAGTTGACTGTCCTGTTCCATGTCAAACAGTGTGCCTGTCTTGAGGTCAGCATTGCCTTTACTCCAGCTTGTAGCAAAAGACTTGCCAATGCATACTTAGTATGATTATATGCCTTAAATATCAATAGGGAAAATTTCCAGCAGCAAAGTATTCTCTCTCCAGCGATGAATAATCCAAAACTGAGTCTGGAACATGCATAGTTAAACCTGTGAATTACATAAAAATTACTATTTAAGTTGTCCATAAAAAAACATGAATACAAATTTATTGAGCCATGTGACAATAAAAAAAACTACGTTTCTTGGTTAATTTGTACTGTACCTTTCATCAACATTCTTGTGTTCAGACTCATGGGTATTCTGATTCTCTGTATTCTCTAATTGTAAGACAACGCCGTGTTTCTTAATTTCATGATTATCTCTAGCTTTAGCATACTTGTAAGGCTTTTGACAGATTCTGCACTGAATCGGTTGTGGATTTGGTGGATTACTAGCTGTCTGGATGGCAGATTGTATCTCCTCGTGGACAGATTGTTGCTCTTTCATCACAAATTTTTCTAACATGGCTTTAATGTGTCTGTTCAACCAAATCCTTTTCTGCTGTTTGCATTGAGTATATCAGATCTGGAGGAACAAATGATTCTGTAGGAACATTGATATCATTCATTCCAAAGTACTTCATCATGGCAGCAACAACAAAGGCATCAGTTTCCATTGTCACATATTCCTTGCAGCTGTTTAAGTTGTCCAATACATTAGTAGTCTTTGCATTGGTACAGGAGATAATGTTCATATTAGAGCACATTGTACCACTATCACCAGCCGATGACATTTTAAAGAAAATGTCTTAAAGAATCTGAAAACAAAATTTAGTGTAAGTTATAATAATTATAACAATTGAAAACATTCAGGTAATAATCTCTCAATTAAAAGTCATGCTGGGAGGGATTCAACAAGCTTGCTGCAATTTAATTATCCATGGCAACAGTAAAATTCAAAATGGAAGCCTATTTGGTAAATAACATTTTTTTTAAATGAATCGTTATTATCAGCATTAATGGTGGAAGATGTTTTACTGTATACTGTCCCTCCAATATACAGTCGTTGGAATGATAAAAAGTGCATTCCCACCAGCAAATTTTAGGCCTTTTTTAGCCCATTATCAAAGATATTGAGGGGGGGGAGCTTAGCCGTTTCTTAGGAATGTTGGGGGCCCAGTGGCCCCTAGCGCCCCCCCCCCCCCATCTACCCATCTATGAATACACAATAAAGCAGTGAAATATATCAAAACATGACTGGCATTCATACAAGCAAATGAATAGCATTTTAATATATATAAAGACAATAAGGTGAGTACATGTAAACGTTTATCAAATAATATTAACCATTAATCAGGTTGTCAGCAGTCAATGTAATAAATCTTTGCATGGGAAATGAATTGGTTTATAATTATATACGAAGGAGCTATGCAGTCAATACTTTACCTGATACAAAATGCGAATGCAGTGCCAGTCCTCAACTTTAGGTACAACACCTTCTAGTCTTTCATATGGGTCATCACCATCACTTCGAGCAATAGCAGCATTTCTAGACCGTTCTTCTGTCAACTGATCCCCTCCGAAATATACTTTCTCAAGTATTTCTTTAATTTCAACATCACCTTTTTTGTAACTGTGTATGGGAACATACTTGTCATGCAGGTGTTGAAGGATGTCTATCATTTCTTCATTCTTGTTTTCATTTTTGAAAAGCAAACCAAGGGAATTCTGAAAATAGAAAATATTCGCTTTAAATATATGTTATAATTCTATACCTGCTATTTTAAGAGGGATTGTGATCACGTGACCTCTTACTGCAAGTTGCCTATTGTTTAGTTACCTCAAATATGGCTGTTATTATACATCGAAACAGCAGTCAAATAATATGTTGTTTCTAAAAGCATGTACCGGTACTGGTAAATAAGGCAAATGAGTCAACACGGTACAATGGTAAATGACCCATTTGCCTTGTTTGCATATCAAACCTCTAATAATTATCTGTAACATGAGTTATTCCTGTATATGCTCCTCCCCCTTAATCCTTTGGACCTTGCAATGGCAATGTACACAAGTAATGTACCAGAATACTGGTACATGTACTGTACATGTAAATGATTGAACGTTTTGTTTTATACCTGATCTGATTTTGTTCCCATAACTGATGAATAGCGATGTGGAATGTGCCATACAACTGCTTTTTTGAACACATGTTGAAGTGCTGGAATTATTGAGACAACAATCCTAGACACAAGTGGAATGAGATTATTCAGGAGATCTTGATTATCCTTTGGTGAAGGAAGAAAATCAATGTTCTCTATCTCGCATATGGACTTAATTGGGTTGTCGTTTGGATATTCATGTCCACTGACACAATCAAGAATGCCATTTAAATTAAACCAGTGTATAGAATAATTTTGTTTGGTAGAGGACATGTGTTTTGCCTTCACGAGGAAGTACACATTCTCTCCAATGATCTGATAACCCGGTACATCTACATGTGCATAATGAATATCAGGCAATGTTTCATCAAACATGTTCTCCTCAAATTTTTCACCCAATTTAGCATTCACACATCTTTTAAGTTCAGTCTTGTTAATATCCGTTGATAATGTATCTTCATTTCTTGTGTGGGGAATAGATGCACATTCTATGTCAGGCATATCTACATCAAGAGAACCAGCTATTATGGCTTCTTCTTTCTCTCTTTTCATTGCTACAATCTCTTCTTTAATAGAAGAAATGCGTGAATCCAACTTGCATCCATACTCTTTGTTCTTTTTCCACTGCAGAACATCCTCATTGAAGTTTTCACCAAACTTGTCAATCATTTTCAGAGTTTGTCTATGACTCATGCATAATCCAAATCGACTTCCACGAGTGTGTAACTAAAAAGGATTAACAACATGTTTTTATGGGTAATGATTGTGAGGTTTTAACTTAGTTTATGCAGTTAACTTATGAAGATTCTGACTAACATGTCTTTTTTTTGGAATCGATTTGGGCAAGCCAACTTTGCAATTTACATTTATGTATAATTTGAAATTTATCAGTATAACCATTAATACATAATAAACCACAAATTATTTTAAACAAAGTGATGGCTTCAGCTTTATTTGAAATATGTTAATTATCTAGCTGACAAAAACCTAGGTTGAACATCAGTATCATATTAGTCAGTCAGATTAATTATGTTCACCCTTTCTCAACCTTATGTCATCACATAATATTGATAGAGCTGAGTGAACCAAAACATTTGTAAGGGCCTGTTGTACAAGGAGGTGGGTGACCCTAGTACCCAGGTTACCCTAGCACTCGGGTTACCCAAGCTCTTGTACATTTCTTATTTTTTTGTTTATCGTGTTTTATGCAAGGACACTAACCCGGGTGCTGAGGGTCACCCTATCACACCACTAGCTGGCTGGTTACCCTAGTAGCTGGGTTATGTTTTGTCCTTGTAAACGTGTTTGGTAGGGATAACTAACCTACCCAGGACAACTTTTTGCTAGTTCCAGGCTTCTTGCCTTCTATTATTAGTGCTTCCGGTCTAATAAAGTTGACCCGGGCAGCAGGGTGATCCTACTTGTGAAATTTTCTTTGTATAAACCAAGGCTATATTTGACCCGGGTACTAGAGTAACCTGGGTGCTAAGGTAACCCTACCTCCTTGTAAACAGGCCCTGACATACCTGCTTTTCAGCTCCTCCATGCCAGAATAATACTGAGATTTTGTAACTCATTGCTGAAATCGTTGGATTTCTGTTCCTCAGCATCAATGATGTGGCAACACTTGCAGCCCAAGAAAAAGATATCTCTTTTCTCTTGTCCGTTTCATTTGCAATTGTTTCTCCTTTGGCTTTGTTACCCTTGTTGCAGTGTCGTCTGTCTACATTTGCTGCAGCTCTCAAACATTTATAAAATGTTGGGGCTTTAGTTGAGATCTCATATTCCATAGTTTTAGATGTCAGATTCACAATGTTATCGGGAGTTCTATCACTGAAGATAGATGGTGTTTTTAATGAACATAAGTTCTTAAACTCTGACTTGATTTCTTGTTCAAAAAATGTAAATGCCACTGCTTTCATCTCTGCGGTGGCCAACATAGCTCTTACTACATACCCATACTCTCCAGTGGCAATATTTCTTGCAACATTGGCATCATTGCCTTCAATAACCTTTCTTACCAACTTGGAAGGGTACTGTATATTAACCTACAATGAATTTAAATTTGAAAAAATTGTTACAAAATCGCAGCATTTCATAATTTATACCCTGGATCTCATCTTGTTCATTCGTCGTTTGATTTATAAAAACATAACAGTGTCATTCACGCTTTGAACAACCAAACTTAAAATTTTGTCTGCTGCATGAATAGAGAGAGAGTCATCCGACTATCGGAGGGGCAAATCACTCCTGAAAAAGTGTAGCCAAAAATCATGCGATTTTTTCATGATTTTTTCATTTTTCTCATGTTTTTTTTAATTTTTTTGTGATTTCTTTGTGATTTTTCTGAAGGTGTACGTGATTTAAATCAGTGATTTGCCCCTCGACTAAAAACAAATAAAACCCATATAAAAAATTATTTTTTTTTAGCTTACTTGCACTGTCGATTTCGTAGATGGAAAGTCAATTACATCGTCTTGAAAACACCCCAAGAATGGATCAGCGTCTGGGTTTTTTTTCAGTCGTTGTTCTAGTTTCATTAATTGTGGGAGAAGGTGCAATCACCAACGTCGAAGACATAGCAGATGCCCGGGCTGGCTCGTTAGAAATTGGGAAAAGGACCTTGACATTGTTCTTTGTACGTCGCACTTGCATGCTGCTTTGGAGGCTTTTCTGCGCTAAGAGAAGATCCCTTATGACAACGCTTGAATCGCGACATTTCCCGTCTGCTACTCTGTGACGAGCAAGTATTATCATACAAAGTTTTAAATATCGGTACCTCTTTCGTTATGAATTCTATTGCCTTTTCCATTCTCTCCATTTTCCGAAAGCAGTTAATACAGATAATAGAAGAGCATAATTCGTCTTGTTGTAGTTGGCATTCTAGTATGCTGGAGAGGCGTTTAACTAATCGAGCCTTCTTAGCTTTTTCACCATTGAATACGTTGTAATTACCCATTCTTGTTTTGGAAACATTTGCATCGCATATTATACAAAAATGTTTGCAATTATATACATACTTTCGGGGAGTTTTGTTGGCCATTTCAATACTCGAAGACGAAATGAGCCATTCTGATTTCTGACAAACGGAAGTGAGTGAGTTGACAGGTTAAAGTGACGTCATAAAGTCAAAACCTGTTTTACAAGTTCTGTTCCAAGGTACAAACATGGAAGTGAGATTCGCAAGCCGTGGCGCCAGAGGTTCTTCTCTCCTTGCCCCCATCTTACTCCCTTTTTTCTCTCCCTTCCCTCTTTTCCTCCCTTCCCCCAAGAACCTCTGGCATCCAGGGTAACGTTGACGTTGACGTTGACACTGATATTGACATTGACGTTGATATTAACATTAACAGCAGCTCAATAGTTAGAGCGTCTTGCAGGAGTCAGAAGGTAATTATGGGTTTGAGTTCCACTTGCAGACGCAATTTTTTCTGGGCAAAATAGCTTGAAGAACATTAACACCCAATTCAGTATTCTTTTGATTTCAGGCGTTGCATGAAATGCGAGAATTCGTTTTTCTGTTCCTTCTAATACAGTCAAAGTTGCCCTGAGTTTTTTATTCAGAATCTGGACTTTTGTTTCAACAGAAACACTTTTGTATATGACGGCATATACTCTCAACAGGTTTTTGACACATCTATTAGATTACCCGTCTTATTGTAATTCATGGAAGATTTTACCATAGGCACAAAATTCCACACATGTACAAGAAAATTATTAAATTGTCCTGGAAACGATATGTCAATAATGTTCTGTCTGCGCAAGCCAAGAGTATAGTGAATTTTTAATGAAATTCATGGTAAAACGCAAAATAGATAACGTCTTTCTAAACTTGCAAGTCTACTACGCAAACATTGCGAATGAACATTTGGAAATGGGTTTCGCCATTTTTTTGTATATTCAAGAAATTTCGGAACGACTTAACGTATTTTAGATAGTTTCAACGTAAAAGTTTCGTCAAATCATTTCTTGACGTTGGATCTTATTTTTGGATCATATTGCAAATGGACAGGGAAAGGTTGCTACAATCATTGACAAAAATAGTTGTCACGACACTGCGGAGTTGTGTTCAAGTCCTACATTGCTCGAAAATTTTAATTTATCTTCTGTTTCCCCCCATCCCCCGTCTCAATGTTGGTCCCATTACGATGATAGAATGTCGATGTGCATCACAACACCATTAGCCAATCACTGAGGTCCTATACAACATTGAAATGGGGGGAAGGGGGTCCACACCTGCTAAACGTGTAATGTGTGCCAACCATTTTGTCAACGATATATGTATGAATAAAATATAGATCATAAAATGCCAAAAGTTGACAAGAAAACATTATTAGTAGTAATTTTAATTTTAAAAAAATGTTCTAAAAACAATTCTCATGTATACGTTAAAGTCATATGGACACCAATGGAAAAGACGTTAGCTCATCAGAGTATATCACAATGAACAATAACTTATCATAGTAGTGAAAATATAATTGTTACATGTGTAATGGCGTGCGCATGCATGCAAGTGTTTTTGCTCACCTCAGATTTTCACCTTATATGAAAGCTATAAGATCAATTGCAATAGATTGTGAATTATGCCCATGCTAAACGTATTAATATTTCACGCGGTTTGCAGCTAGGAATAACGGAAGTTGCGTTATGAGATACCACGTGAACACAAGGTGATCGATGCATGGCTAGCGAACGCGTGTACCGAACGCGTGTATCCTTTCTTCTTTTAATAAAAACATGGAAGTGCTATTACAATATGACAGCGATCATGATTCGTCAACGAATTCAGAGAGGGATTATGTGGAGTTAGGTTCCCGTGAAGTACGGCAGGTGTACCTGGTTACGTATAGTCAAGCAGATACAGCGAAATTTCCAACAAGAGCATCGTTCGCTAAAGCCGTTGTTGAATTCTTTTCACAACGATGTGCGAAAGTAATGCAATGGTGTTGTTGTCAAGAAGAGCACAAGAAGTCTGGAGTTCATTATCACATATGCGTCAAACTTGATCGCACTCAACGCTGGATGTCTTCGAAGAAATTCTTGAAAGAGAAGCATAGTATTTCGGTGCATTTTTCAACAATCCACGCCAATTATTACACGGCTTGGAAATATGTCACAAAAGAGGATGGGAACTGCGAACAGAGCAACAACCATCCAGATTTAAGTAGCACAGAAGGCCCCTCTACAATGAATGCTCACGAAGCATTGCAAGCAAAACGAGTAAACCGTGCAAACGACGGGGAGTTGAACGACAGTGACGAGGAAGGAGACGGAGAGGAATGTGGTGAGAGTGAACCACGCAGGAAGGGAAGGAAGAAGCGTAAACGACTTAGCGCGTTTGAAGTGTCCGAAATTATTGTGTCGAAGAATCTTCGGAGTAGAACGGATCTTCTAGCTTTTGCCAATGCGCAAAAACATGAGGGGAAAACAGACGTCGCAGAGTTTATTATCAACCGTGGAACAAAGGTCGTTAATGAACTTATTACTACAGCGTGGGAAATGGCAACAGCACAAGCCAAAGCAGAACGCAACAAAAAATCGCGCATGGAACTCCTCCAAATTGCCTATGAAGAAGATTGTATTTGTCAACCAAACAATGAATGGAAAACGTGCGCATTAGAATTACTTGCCAACAACGACATCAGCCGAGAAACATTTTCCAATTCTGCGAAAACGTTACTCGAGAAAGGCTGGGGAAAATATCGCAACATAATGTTGACAGCTCCAGCAAATTGTGGCAAAACATTTTTATTAAACCCGCTGAACAAAATTTATGAAACATTCACAAATCCGGCATCTACAAGCTTCGCTTGGGTTGGAGCAGATAAAGCTGAAGTTATTTTCTTAAACGACTTCAGGTGGTCTCCACAGATTATTGCCTGGCACGATCTCTTACTTATGTTGGAGGGACAGTTGGTTCATTTCCCTGCATCCAAATCTCACTTTGCTCAAGACACGGTATTCGAGCGAGATACCCCGATATTTTGTACTAGCAAACAGAAGTTAGCTTTTATCAAGAATGGAAGCATCGAGGAGCGAGAAACGGAAATGATGTCTGTCAGGTGGAACGTGTTTAATTTTAAGACTCAAATACCGCAGAGTCAACAGAAGGAAGTAGCGCCATGCGCAGCATGTTTTGCTCGTCTTCTACTTGAATAGCAGTGTTTATGTATAGTTGATTATGAAAGAAATAGGTTTATCACAGTTATTACCACAAAAGCATTATGAATTGCCACACTTTACCGTACCTACGGAGAAGTTCAACACACTTTACCACACTTTACCACACTTTACCGTCCGGAAATTATCCAATAATATTATGACTCTATATTTAGATCGTTTGGTGGTAAAGTGTGGTAAAGTGTGGTAAAGTGTGTAAGAAATAGTCCTAGGTACGGTAAAGTGTGTCTTTATGAAATGATATTGGTGCTGTTAACCTTTTAAAGTATAAATTTAACAGCATAATATAGCGTGTGGAGTATATTTGAATGAAATGTAACTAGTGCACTTTACCGTAATGGCCATGTCTGTCATTAACCTGGCCTAAAGTATGGCGTGGGTTATATGAGACGGGGTAGTTCAGTATTGTTTAATATTTTGTTATTTTTGTTTACATAACTATGACGACACACGTTATAAGCAAATAAACTAACAAAGTCGGTGTGTGAAGAGTATTTTTTCGGCATACGTTATTACCTTTAATTTTTCCCGTGTAATATAGTGCAATGTAATATAATTGTCAGAAGTTGTTTGTGACACAATGGTCTTTGCAGAAAAATAATATTTTATTAATATACGCGTTATTCATTATCATTAAAGTTATATAGAGTATGGTGAAGCTGATTGTTAATATTTTGTCCTCCGTCCCTTTCGTTGGCATATTTCTTTTAGTCGTTTTGCCTGGGCATACTGGATATGGTTTTATCTATATAATCTTTGGGGATTGACCAAACGTTATGCTTCACGGCGTCCACAAACTCGTCCCATGTCTGATGCGTAATACTACGTTGCTTCACTTCATCTTCTATTCTTCTTCTCATTACATGAAACATATTTTCAATTGGGTTGAGGTCCGGTGATCGTGGTGGAATTTTCTCCAATGAAGCGCCAATTCTTGCCATAGCCGCTCTCGCTTTTGCAGATGTTTGAGATGGGTCATTGTCCATGACAAATATGTTTGGGTCCCCTTCCCCTTTTCCAGCTATTTCAAAAAGAATAGGAAAATTTCGTCTCACAAATTCGGCAAAATAATTTCCGTTCATTTTTTCATATTGTTCTGCAAGGATTACGCCTTTCCCATGAGCTATGGCCACCATCAAATGAAGTCGTTTCGCCCCAGGCAGATCCTTACTTCCCTTTGTCGTTATTTGCAAACCCTCACTTCTTTTCCTCCAGACTCTATTCTTAGGTTTTACCGCGTCACTCAGTGGATTATTTTTAAAAACAAAAGAAACACCGTCGAGATAAAAAGCAACATCTTTTGTCCAATAATCGTTTGGGCGTTTCAACATCACTCTCGCGTATTTTTCTCGTTGTTTGTAGTCTTTTGTGGTTAGAAGTCCTTTTTTCCTGCTTTGACGAAACGCGTATCCCATTTTGTGTAGATGTTTAACAAATGTTCTATAATGAGCTGCAGTTACGGAAATTCCACTCCTTTCCACTACCTTCATTGCTGTAAAGTTCGGATCTTCTTCTCTAAGTTTCATTATTGCTCTTCGTAACTTTCTTTTTTGACGTAATGTTAATAGTTCAGGTCGGCCACGATTACGTTCTTCATTCTGTTGCTTTTGTTTTTTGCATAAACCTTCTCGAAGAACTCGCAAAACACTTGATTTAGACATTTGGGTTTTAAAAGCGATTTGTTGATAAGAATATTTTTTCTCCTGGCGCAGAAACATCGCCAATGCGCGTTGTTTATCACTCAATCGTACTTTGAAAACCATCTTGCAAACTTAACTTTTCTATGTAACATCATGCAACTGTGACGTCATATAATAAATATAATTTTTTAACATGTAATGGATTACCTTTCCCTTATACTGTAAGGTATGTAAAGTTTTAGAAGTATGTCACATACCAAAGTTGACAAAATGGTTGGCACACATTACACGTTTAGCAGGTGTGGACCCCCTTCCCCCCATTTCAATGTTGTATAGGACCTCAATGATGGGCTAATGGTGTTGTGATGCACATCGACACTCTATCATCGTAATGGGACCAACATTGAGACGGGGGATGGGGGGAAACAGAAGATTAATTAAAATTTTCGAGCAATATAGGACTTGAACACAACTCCGCAGTGTCGTGCCAACTATTTTTGTCAATGATTGTAATAGAAGTTGTAGTGGTTTTGGATAGTGATAGTGGCAGTGATAGTGGTGGTAGGAGTGGTACTTGTGGTGTGGTGCAGTGCAGTGCAGTGCAGTGCAGTGCAGTGCAGTGCAGTGCAGTGCAGTGTTCTGCGACAAGTTCTGTATCGATTGATTATTTTCCGTGACTTTATTTTTGGATTATTTATTTGACCGTAGTTGTAGTTCGTGATTTTATACAAGTATTGTTTCGCCGTGTCACGATTATTTGGTGAGCCCTAATTTTACAGTTCGTTTGGTTTTGGTATTCCTATCCTGTTGTACAAGTTTCACTTCTGTTGGTGTAATCAATTTTGAATTATTTATCATTTCGTGTTTGACCGTTGGATTTGTTTTGTCTCACTTGATGTCTCCTAGCAACAGCTAAATTTGAATTTTCTCCGTCAATTCTGACTCTGCAGTTTGGTTATTCATACCAGTTTTGTTGCCATTGTCTCATTATTTTATTGGTACTATTTTGGTTGATCCTCATCTTTTATATTTTGAATTTTACACAAGTTTGTATTGTGCCGTATAACCGTCAAATATTCATCAATATCAACTGTCTCGCTATATATATACGTCGAAATTTCGCTTGGTTTTCATCATATGTTCTCCTTTTGTTATTTTTAAATCGCTTGCCATTTGTACAGCTACTGTTTAATTTGGTCCTTTATATCCTGCTATCCAAGTTTTATTCATATCTCAACAGTAGCTTTTGAATTATTCATTAATTTGTTTTTGACCGTTGGTCTTAGCCTGTCTGTTGTCTCGTCGCCTAGCAACTGTGAATTTTTGAATTTACCTCTCTTAGGACGTCTCCTTTGGGCCAAGTTTTATATTGTATTGATTGCTTGGATCTGTTCTATCCACTCGTTATATTCTCGCAGTTTCCAGTTACTGGTTTTTAAATTATCGTCAACTTTGTTCCGCGCCGTGCCGTTAATAATAATTCTCAGCCGGCTGGTTTATTCTCATCTATATTTTGTCCTTTTAAGTTTCTACACCGGGTACCAACCTTTTATTGATATCAAGTTCATCGCTTGACTTTTCTCTACATTTTGATCATCTTTTTAAAGGATCTGTACTATTGGTTTGGTTTTTATCCGGTTTTTCAGTTCGTAGCGTATTGCGGATTTCCCTTTTTTGTTCGTTGTCAAGGTTTCGTTACTGACAATTCAACTTTCAGCCGAAGCGGGGTTTCCCCCTTATGCACATCATGTCGTCCGATTCAGATCACTGTTCCAAACAATTTCGCTGCCTCAATTGCAAGTTTTCCTCCTCTTCGCAAGCTGGTCTAAGTGTTCATCGTACCAAACGTCATTGGGTTAAAGATCTGTCTGTTCAATCCGTGTCGGTTGTCCGTTCTTACCCTGAAGGAAAGAAATTTTATTGTTGCATTTGTGAAAACATTATTGTGAATTTCCCCAATTTCAAGCGTCATTTCCAATCCGTTCATCCTACAACGCTTCTCGTCGCCACTGGCCATTGCTCTATTTGCAAACTTGATTTTCCAAACGCCCAAGCCGTCAGCGTCCACTGCCTGCGACAACGTGGTATTTCTAAAAAAAAATCCGTCTAAATTCCGCCATCCCAGTTCTAGTTCGTCGCCTATTAGATCAGAAATTAATTTGGTCTCTCAAGATCTACCAAATGTCTCTCAACAACCAGCCGAAGTCGCCCTCTCCCAATCTCACTGTGACTCGTCTCCGCCGCCTCCTCTTCGCCGCTCGACTAGACTTCGTCCAAGTAACTATGTCGAAGAAGGACCCTCTAGTCCGCCTAGTGATCCAGACTCGCCGTTGCCGTCAACGCCTGCCTTCTCCAACGATGACAGTGCCTTCATTGTCCCTTCTCCATTATCTCCCCTTCCACCCATCTCCCAATTTTCCCAGCAACATCAAGCTTCTACGGAAACGTTGTCACCTGTTTCTCCCGAGTCCATCCCATTGTCGCCAATGACCCAGCTTATACCTCCTGCTTCACCTTTGACTGATCCTAACACCACCGTCATTGTTGACCCCCCTGTTGTTCCTACGGATGGTTCGTCTCCCATTCACCTCCCTAGCAACTCAAATGCCGGTGTAGTTGATTTTCAGAACAGATGGTCTCCCGTCTTCTCAGCGGACTCCTCCTGGCAAGATTTCTCCTCTAAATGCTCTGACTTTGCGGACGATGTCCTCAAGACCAGTGTCCTAACCTCCAAAAAATCCAGACCCACTCCTCGTCGTCCTGACTGTCCAGCCGCCCGTGCTCCTTCCAACAACCGTCGTCACCTTGCGTTCAATCCGATTCTCGCTCGTAGGATCCAAAGTCTCTACAGAATTTCTAAGAAGCGTGCTGCTCGACAGGTTCTTAACAACAACTCGCCTTCCTTTACTGGCACAGCCGATGAAGCAAACGCCTTCTTTACTAAAGTATTCGACAATAAAGATTGCAATCCTGAATTCATCAAACAGAAGCTTGAAGAGTTTGTCCCAACTGGCCCCACTGATGACAGTCTTACAGCTAACCCTACTCCAGCAGAAATTACTAAGAAACTCCGTTCTCTATCCAACTCCGCCCCTGGTTCTGACAAAGTCGAATATCGCCACCTTAAAGCTGTTGATCCCAAAGGGGAAATCCTTTCACTCATCTTTGCCAGATGTTTATCCGAATGCGATGTGCCTGCCTCTTGGAAAAACTTCTACCACAGTCCTCATCCACAAGAAAGGTTCCTCCGATGATGTGTCCAACTTTCGTCCCATTTCCCTGATGAGTTGCATCTACAAACTCCTCATGAGTATTTTGGCCAATCGATTGGTGTCTTACTCCATATCCAATGACCTCATGTCTCCTTTCCAGAAGAGTGAACGTTCTTCCGAAGGTTGCTATGAACACACTTTCATTCTCCAATCTTTGGTCGCCGATGCTCAACGTCTCACTATAAATCTCTGCATTTTCTGGTTGGACCTCCGCAATGCGTTTGGTAGTGTTCCCCATGGTGTCATCGCCACAACTCTATCTCACATTGGTATTCCTCAATCCATCATTGATCTTATTGGCAATGTGTACACCAATGCTTCCACTGAAGTCCGTACTCCAGCTGGAACCACTCCTCCTATCCCCATTTTGGCTGGCGTTGAACAAGGTTGCCCTCTATCTCCCATCCTCTTCAATCTATCCATCGAGCTAATCCTCCGTTCCGTCACTGCGAAAGCTGAATCTCTGCGAAATGGCCCAGCTAAACATCATGATGCCCCAATCTCTGTTCTGGCGTACGCTGACGGTCTCGTCATCATCTCTCGAAAGCCTGATGATCTTCAACATCTCCTTGATGCTGCCAGCTCCTCGGCTACTCTTCTTGGACTTGAATTCCGTCCAGACAAATGTGCCTCGTTGACTCTCACCAAGTCGAATGTTGCTGCCATCGATTACCTCGTCCAAGGCAAAACCATCTCTGCTCTCCTCGAACACGAACATTATCGTTATCTTGGCATTCCTATTGGTGTTATCCGAGACGTCTCTGATCTTCACACTCTCGTTGATCACCTTTGCAACGACCTTGATAAGATCAACTCCTCCCTCCTAGCGCCATGGCAGAAGCTTGATGCTATACGAACCTTCATTCAACCTTGTCTTACATACGTTCTCCGTGCTGGCAACCCCCTCAAACGCTCTCTCATCAATTATCGGAAGAAATTGATTGAGGTAGTTTGCTCAGCATGCAACTTACCGCTCCAAGCCACATCCCACTTTATCTTCGCCTCCAGGAGTGTTGGTGGTCTTGCTTTTCACGATCCACTCGCTGAAGTTCATGTTCAAGTCATCGTTCAAGCTTTGAAGAAGCTATCCTCTTCTAACACCTTTTTTTCTCACATTGTCAAAGCCGAGTTACTCCAATCTGTCCGCTTTGCTGCTCAAGACAACCCTTCTCCTTCCCTCATCTATGAATTCCTTTCTGGCTCCACTTGTGGTAACTTTCATCCCAACAAGATTCGCTATCGCAAGCAATCCATTTGGACTCGGGCCCGATCATCTTGTCGTCGCCAGAAAGTGTCTTTCTCTGTTCCTGACAGCGGCGCTCCATCTATCGCTTCCCTCGATAGGGGTCCCATCCTGGCAAAATCTTGCTGTAGTTTCCTTCACCACCTCGTGCAAAGTCATGCTGCCGAGAAACTCACCTCTCTTCCTGACCAAGGCAAGGTTGCCAGAGCCCTTGTCGCTGACCGCTTTTACAATGGTTCCTCTTGGGCTTACACTGGCCTTAACATCAGCTTCAAAGATTGGAGATTCATCCATCGCGCGAGATTAAATGTTGTTCCAACCAACCAAAATAAATCCCGTTGGTCCAATATTTCCACCTCGTGCAGGAAATGTGGTTCAGAAGCCGAAACCCTGCCACACATAATCTGCCACTGTCGCCAACACATGACCGAGATCCGAGATCGTCACAACAGAATCGTCGACCGCCTCTCCAACGCGATCCGATCTGGTGAAGTTAGATTGGACCAACAAATTCCCGACATCCCTGACCGTTCCCGTCCTGATATTGTGATTATTGACGGCAACCAAGTCTCAATAATTGACGTCACCTGCCCGTTTGAGAATGACAGCGATGCTCTCCAAACTGCGAAACAAGAAAAGATCGCAAAGTATGATCACCTGAAAGACCATTTCATCGCCCAAGGCAAGAACTGTTCCATCTTTGGTTTTGTAATCGGTTCTCCTGGTGCGTGGCTTCCCGCTAACGAAGCCGTCCTTACCCGTCTTGGTATGACGCGCTCATACAAGTCGCTTTTCGGCAAACCTCGTTGCAGTGATGCAATCCAAGGATCTGCTAGCATTTACTATAACCATATGTCCGTTGACGGTCATAATTAACTTTTGTCATATGTGAATAATGGATAAATTATTCACTTATTATACTATATATCTCGTTATTCATCTTTACTATGAACTTTCTCAAGAATAATGTCTTAACTTATTCTTTCGATCATTTCTCGTTTAACAACCTATGTATATAGATATATTTGTTAGTAATATTAACTTGCCTAATTTGTACATATCATTTTCAAAAAGTAATAAATCATAAATAGTGTAGTGTAGTGTAGTGTAGTGTAGTGTAGTGTAGTGTAGTGTAGTGTAGTGTAGTGTAGTGTAGTGTAGTGTAGTGTAGTGTAGTGTAGTGTAGTGTAGTGTAGTGTAGTGTAGTGTAGTGTAGTGTAGTGTAGTGTAGTGTAGTGTAGTGTAGTGTAGTGTAGTGTAGTGTAGTGTAGTGTAGTGTAGTGTAGTGTAGTGTAGTGTAGTGTAGTGTAGTGTAGTGTAGTGTAGTGTAGTGTAGTGTAGTGTAGTGTAGTGTAGTGTAGTGTAGTGTAGTGTAGTGTAGTGTAGTGTAGTGTAGTGTAGTGTAGTGTAGTGTAGTGTAGTGTAGTGTAGTGTAGTGTAGTGTAGTGTAGTGTAGTGTAGTGTAGTGTCGTGTCGTGTCGTGTCGTGTAGTGTAGTGTAGTGTAGTGTAGTGTAGTGGAGTGGAGTGGAGTGGAGTGGAGTGGAGTGGAGTGGAGTGGAGTGGAGTGGAGTGGAGTGGAGTGGAGTGGAGTGGAGTGGAGTGGAGTGGAGTGGAGTGGAGTGGAGTGGAGTGGAGTGGAGTGGAGTGGAGTGGAGTGGAGTGGAGTGGAGTGGAGTGGAGTGGAGTGGAGTGGAGTGGAGTGGAGTGGAGTGGAGTGGAGTGGAGTGGAGTGGAGTGGAGTGGAGTGGAGTGGAGTGGAGTGGAGTGGAGTGGAGTGGAGTGGAGTGGAGTGGAGTGGAGTGGAGTGGAGTGGAGTGGAGTGGAGTGGAGTGGAGTGGAGTGGAGTGGAGTGGAGTGGAGTGGAGTGGAGTGGAGTGGAGTGGAGTGGAGTGGAGTGGAGTGGAGTGGAGTGGAGTGGAGTGGAGTGGAGTGGAGTGGAGTGGAGTGGAGTGGAGTGGAGTGGAGTGGAGTGGAGTGGAGTGGAGTGGAGTGGAGTGGAGTGGAGTGGAGTGGAGTGGAGTGGAGTGGAGTGGAGTGGAGTGGAGTGGAGTGGAGTGGTGGAGTGGAGTGGAGTGGAGTGGAGTGGAGTGGAGTGGAGTGGAGTGGAGTGGAGTGGAGTGGAGTGGAGTGGAGTGGAGTGGAGTGGAGTGGAGTGGAGTGGAGTGGAGTGGAGTGGAGTGGAGTGGAGTGGAGTGGAGTGGAGTGGAGTGGAGTGGAGTGGAGTGGAGTGGAGTGGAGTGGAGTGGAGTGGAGTGGAGTGGAGTGGAGTGGAGTGGAGTGGAGTGGAGTGGAGTGGAGTGGAGTGAGTGGAGTGGAGTGGAGTGGAGTGGAGTGGAGTGGAGTGGAGTGGAGTGGAGTGGAGTGGAGTGGAGTGGAGTGGAGTGGAGTGGAGTGGAGTGGAGTGGAGTGGAGTGGAGTGGAGTGGAGTGGAGTGGAGTGGAGTGGAGTGGAGTGGAGTGGAGTGGAGTGGAGTGGAGTGGAGTGGAGTGGAGTGGAGTGGAGTGGAGTGGAGTGGAGTGGAGTGGAGTGGAGTGGAGTGGAGTGGAGTGGAGTGGAGTGGAGTGGAGTGGAGTGGAGTGGAGTGGAGTGGAGTGGAGTGGAGTGGAGTGGAGTGGAGTGGAGTG
This sequence comes from Paragorgia papillata, assembly GCA_035771165.1. Lineage (NCBI taxonomy): Eukaryota > Metazoa > Cnidaria > Anthozoa > Scleralcyonacea > Coralliidae > Paragorgia > Paragorgia papillata. The sequence continues at coordinate 318,475 of JAWNZC010000452.1, read as the reverse complement.
GAGTGGAGTGGAGTGGAGTGGAGTGGAGTGGAGTGGAGTGGAGTGGAGTGGAGTGGAGTGGAGTGGAGTGGAGTGGAGTGGAGTGGAGTGGAGTGGAGTGGAGTGGAGTGGAGTGGAGTGGAGTGGAGTGGAGTGGAGTGGAGTGGAGTGGAGTGGAGTGGAGTGGAGTGGAGTGGAGTGGAGTGGAGTGGAGTGGAGTGGAGTGGAGTGGAGTGGAGTGGAGTGGAGTGGAGTGGAGTGGAGTGGAGTGCAGTGCAGTGCAGTGCAGTGCAGTGCAGTGCAGTGCAGTGCAGTGCAGTGCAGTGCAGTGCAGTGCAGTGCAGTGCAGTGCAGTGCAGTGCAGTGCAGTGCAGTGCAGTGCAGTGCAGTGCAGTGCAGTGCAGTGCAGTGCAGTGCAGTGCAGTGCAGTGCAGTGCAGTGCAGTGCAGTGCAGTGCAGTGCAGTGCAGTGCAGTGCAGTGCAGTGCAGTGCCGTGCCGTGCCGTGCCGTGCCGTGCCGTGCCGTGCCGTGCCGTGCCGTGCCGTGCCGTGCCGTGCAGTGCAGTGCAGTGGAGTGGAGTGGAGTGGAGTGGAGTGGAGTGGAGTGGAGTGGAGTGGAGTGGAGTGGAGTGGAGTGGAGTGGAGTGGAGTGGAGTGGAGTGGAGTGGAGTGGAGTGGAGTGGAGGAGCGGAGCGGAGCGGAGCGGAGCGGAGCGGAGCGGAGCGGAGCGGAGCGGAGCGGAGTGCAGTGCAGTGCAGTGCAGTGCAGTGCAGTGCAGTGCAGTGCAGTGCAGTGCAGTGCAGTGCAGTGCAGTGCAGTGCAGTGCAGTGCAGTGCAGTGCAGTGCAGTGCAGTGCAGTGCAGTGCAGTGCAGTGCAGTGCAGTGCAGTGCAGTGCAGTGCAGTGCAGTGCAGTGCAGTGCAGTGCAGTGCAGTGCAGTGCAGTGCAGTGCAGTGCAGTGCAGTGCAGTGCAGTGCAGTGCAGTGCAGTGCAGTGCAGTGCAGTGCAGTGCAGTGCAGTGCAGTGCAGTGCAGTGCAGTGCAGTGTAGTGTAGTGTCAGGTGTCAAGTACGCCTCTGTTTAGCTCTGTTTATTTCTGCTTCGTTGGTTTTAATATTTGGTCCCCATTACGTAAATTTTGGATTGTTGGTTTGCTAAGTACTTCGTCAACATTTTACATCAAGTTTTGGATCGATTGGTAGTTTCCGTGGCTTTATTTTTGGATTATTTATTTGACCGTTTGACCTGTGGCGTATCTGTAGTTCGTGATTTTGTTCAAGTATTATTTCTCCGTGTCACGATTATTTGGTGAGCCAAAATTTCACAGTTCGCTTGGTTTTGGTATTCCTATCCTGTTGTACAAGTTTCACTTCTGTTGGTGTAATCAATTTTGAATTATATATCATTTCGTTTTTGACCGTTGGAGTTGTTTTGTCTCACTTGACGTCTCGTAGCAACAGTTATATTTGAATGTTCTCCGTCAATCCTGACTCCGCAGTTTGGTTATTCCTGTGGTTATTCATATCAGTTTTGTTGTCATCGTCCCATTCTTTTATTGGTTCTATTTTGGTTGATGCTCGTCTTATATATTTTGAATTTTACACAAGTTTGTATCGTGCCGTATAACCGTCAAATATTTATCAAGATCATCTGTCTCCTTCAGATTTCGCTATATATATATATACCTCGTAATCTTCGCTTGGTTTTCATCAAATGTTCTTCTTACTGTTATTTTGGAATCGCTTAACATTTCTACAACTACTGTCGGATTTTGGTTTATTTTAGTACAATAAATTAGCTTTTGTTGCATTTTTTATTTGATTCTTATTAGACTTGCAACACGGGTTTTCCCCGTGCGAAGTATCAAATTTCCTATGTTATCTTCTTGAGTATTTTGCTGATTACGTCATGTCTTCTCCACGAACTATTCAATAATTTATTTGTCCTGACTGCAATTTTTCATCGTGTTCACAAGCTGGCCTTTGCATTCATCGTACTAAAACTCACAAAATTACTGACACCTCTATTAAATCGGTCTCCGTAGTGAGATCATACCCTGAAGGAAAGAATTTTATTTGCTGTCTTTGCGGAAATACCCTCGTCAATTTTCCAAACTTTAAACGTCATTTTAAAAACATTCATCCTGATACTCTTCTTTTGGCATCTGCTCATTGCTCAATATGTGATATGGATTTTTATAATACGCAAGCTGTTAGTGTTCATTGCCAGCGTTCACATGGTATTTCAAAAAATAATCCACATGTTCAATATCCTCAAAGTTTGACTCCAATAATGTCTCAGATTACCGCTGACCATAATGTTACATCTGGTGTTGCTCCCTGCCATTCAACCAGACCTGTTCGTAAAAAACGTTCTTCCAAACAACGATCTTCGACCTGTTCAGATCAATCCTTGCCATCCTCTGTCCAACAACCGCCAAATCCACTTGATGATCCTATCTTGGTCCCAAACCAGTCATCTTCATCACCAGAACTCCGTGATTCGTGTTCTCGCCACTTATTCCATTCTCCTATCAATCCCGTTATAGATTCAACCCATTATATACCTCATGTCTCCAATTTGGTCTCCTCTCCTTCCACACAACAACCAACATCACCCGATGCTGAGTCGGATCCTGTCCTTTCATCAACTTCTCCGCTTACCACTTTCCTCAATAAATCAATTGAATGCTCTCCTCCCACCATCATTCAGCATCAGACTTCCTCCGCCAATTCTCAACAAACATTGGATTGTCTCAGTTCTTTGCTTGGTATTAACAAACCTTTTTCATCACCCGGAACTGAACAAGCCTCAAACTCCTTATCGCGTTTCATTCGTGAATGCAACAAAATTCCTCCTTCTGTTCCTCAACGAGCTCCAAAACAGTTGGTTTACCTTCTTCACCTATTTCTTCATCAGAAGTCTCTTCCATCTTAACTGTTGTTAACGATTCATCCCCATCCTCGCCTCCTGCACCTAGTCCTTCTCCTAGACGTTACCAAAGACCAACAACTGCTGGATTCTTTTCTCCCTGGTCATCTCCACACCCTCCTCGTCGTTCACCCAACGTTGTCCAATCAGATGTCGATGACCTAATTAATCCGACTTTACATTCTTCTGCTGAGATACCTACTCCTCCTTCCTCATCATCGCACCCCACTCCGCCATCTTCCTTTACTTCTGACAACGATGGAAATCCTTCGACAAATACCTGTTCAACTTCTGAGTCGCGATCTTTTCCTGTTAATGATTCTTCTTCTCCTAACATGCATGATGATGATTTCACACAATCTCAAAACTCACCATCGTCCATTCCTTCAGAATCACGCTTGAAGAGAATTGCTTTTCGTGAAAAATGGACAACTGCCTTCTCCGGGGACATTCCATGGCTGGACTTTTGCACCCTCTGCGATGAATTTGCCGTTGAATCTCGATCTCTCGATTTAGAAATCGCTGCAGAATCTTCATCTTCTTTTCGTCGCCCAAAACCTCTTCCTCGTCGTGATCGTCTATCTGGCCGCCGTCCTGCTTTCCGTCATCGGCCGCTTTTATCTAATCCCGCCGAAGCGCAACGCATTCAAACGTTATATCGTCACTCTAAGAAAAGAGCTGCTCGGAAAATCCTCTCTCCTAACAGTCCTTTCTACACTGGTTCAACAGATAAAGCAGAATCATTCTTCAGAAATACATTTTCCTTTCGTCAATGTGAAACTACATCCCTTCAAGACAAATTAAAAGATCTTGTTACACCTGCTCCGAGCGATGACTTCCTCTTTTCACCTCCTTCTTCTGATGAAATCCGTCGAAAACTCTTCTCTGCCGCCAATACCTCTCCTGGGCCTGATCGCGTCGAATATCGTCACTTGAAAAGCAGTGACCCATCGTGCTCTATCCTTTCTATCCTTTTCCAACACTGTTTCAAGCAACGTGATGTTCCTCCAGCCTGGAAATCTGCCACTACGGTGCTAATCTATAAGAAAGGTAGCACAGACGATCCTTCTAACTTTAGACCCATCGCCTTAATGTCGTGTCTCTACAAGTTAGTTATGGGAGTTATCGCCAAACGACTAACATCATGGGCCATTGATCCGATCTTTTATCCAAAGAACAGAAGAGTGCTCGTCCCAGTGAAGGTTGCTATGAACATACCTTTCTCCTCCAGTCCGTCGTAGGTGATGCCCGACGTAATCGGAAAAATGTTTTTGTCGCTTGGCTTGATCTTCGCAATGCTTTTGGAAGTATCCCTCATTCTGCTATCACCTCTACCCTTTCTCATATTGGAGTACCACAACCACTAATTGAAATGATCACCAATTCTTATTCTGGAGCCACCACCAAAATACGTACCCCCACCAGTTTGACCTCTGATATACCAGTTTTATCAGGTGTCAAGCAAGGTTGTCCGTTAAGCCCAATCATTTTCAATTTGACCATCGACATCATTTTACGTGCGATTAAACAAAAAGCTTCAGACATTGGTCCTGCTAAACTTCATGGTATACCTGTCTCTGTCTTTGCCTATGCTGATGACCTTGTCATAATCTCCAGAAATAAAGACCGACTCCAGAAACTCTTAGATGCTGCTTCTTCGACTGCGACAACCCTTGGTTTATCCTTCAGACCTGATAAGTGCGCCTCTATCAGCCTCACCTGTTCCAGATCTAATCATTCTGAATCTTCTTTTGAACTTAATGAATTCATCGTCCAGAATAATTCCATTCCTTCACTTGATCGTGAACATCCTTACAAATACCTTGGTGTTCCTATTGGCCTAATCCATGACCCAGATAACATCTCTGATTTGGTTCAAAACCTTTCACGTGATTTGGACAATATTGAGAAATCCCTTTTAGCTCCTTGGCAGAAATTAGACATGATTCGTACCTTCCTTCAACCTTCCTTAACATTCGCCCTTCGTGCTGGATACCCTAAAAAAGAACATCTTCGTGAATATCGTTCAACTTTCGTTTCCACCATTCGTAGAATATGTTCTCTACCATCTCGAGCTTCTGCTTCCTACATCTTCGCTCACAAACGTGCTGGTGGTCTTGGCCTCCTTGATCCAATCCTTGAAGCTGATGTTCAAGCAATAATTCATTCGGTTAAGATTCTATCTTCCTCCGATCCGACTGTAATTCACATTGCTAATGCTGAATTAAACGAAACCGTTCGACATGCCTCCCGATCTAATCCTACTTCTGCTCTGAAATCCAACTACCTGTCCAGCCTTCCTGATGATCGTTTAAACAACATACATTACCGCATTCAATCATTGTGGACCCGAGTCCGCAAATCCACTCGTAACCTTGGTATTGAAATTAAATTCAATGACAATGGTCTTCCTGTCCTTTCGTCGCAAAACTCCGGTACTGTTATTGCTAAAGAAGCCAGTCGTTTTTTGCATTTTCATGTCCAAGATCGATTCGCTTCTACACTATTTGCTCTTCCTGATCAAGGGAAAGTTGCTCGGGCGCTTACTACTGACACCTTCGCCAATGGATCTACTTGGCAATACAATGGCCTCAACATCCGTTTTAGAGACTGGCGTTTTATCCACCGTGCTCGACTCAATTGTCTTCCACTTAATAATGTCAAGAGTCGGTGGTCTAATGCCAGCCCAAAATGTCGCCGTTGTACTTCGGATGAGACTCTTCCTCATGTCTTGTGTCATTGCCTTCCTAACATGCCTAGTATTCTTCGCAGACACAACACCATAGTAGACCGTATCACCAACGCCGTTCAACATGGTACCATTACTACCGACAAACAAGTTCGTGCCGCCAACTCACTTTTACGTCCTGACATTATTGTTGAAGAGGATAACAAAGTTCTTATAATAGATGTTTGTTGTCCCTTTGATAATAATGCTGAAGCCCTTCATGATGCTCAACAACGAAAAATCAATAAATATGAAGGGCTGAAGCAATTTTTCATTGGTCAAGGCAAGCAATGTGAGGTATTTGGTTTCGTCGTTGGTGCTCTCGGCTCCTGGCATCCTCCAAATGAAAATGTTTTACGACACCTTGGAATGTCCAAAAGATACCGTTCCTTGTTCAGAAAACTTTGTTGCACGGACGCAATTCAAGGCTCGACAAACATTTACCGGGAACATCTTGGCATCACAGAAGATGTCTTAGAAGTAGAAGTTGATCCTGAGTAAACTGTTCGTATATTGACTCGTATTAATATTGTTATGTTAGAACTTTACTTTTGAACTTCTTTAAACATATTAACCCTTTAAATTTTATTACCAATTTTCTTTAAGAATTTACTTATTTCATGTATATAATTATCTATATTTGTATGACCATTAATGGCACTTATTGTTATCTCGAAGGACTTAATCAAGACCCATCACCTGTAAATTTTAATTTGTAATAAAAAATCAATAGTGTGGTGTGGTGTGGTGTGGTGTGGTGTGGTGTGGTGTGGTGTGGTGTGGTGTGGTGTGGTGTAGTGTAGTGTAGTGTAGTGTAGTATAGTGGTAGTAGAATTGTAGTGAAAGTGGTAGTGATAGTGCTACTGCTAGTGCTGGTGCTAGTGCTAGTGGACTTGTTAGTGGTAGTGATGGTTGAAGTGGTAGTGGTAGTTGTAGTTGTAGTGATAGTGGTGGTAGAAATGGTTGTAGTCTTGGTAGTCTCAGTGGTCTTGGTAGTGATATAGAAGTAGTGGTAATAATACTGGTAGTGGTATTGGTATGGGCAGTAGTGGTAGTCTTGGCAGTCGTATTTGTAGTGTGAGTGATAGTGATGGAATTGAAATATTAATCCTGACGGTACCAGTAGTAGCAATATTATTTGGAGTCGTGGTGGTAGTACCAGTACTAGCAATGGAAGTATTAGCAGTAGTAAACCATTATTTAATAGAAACACGCTAGCCCCAACAATGTTAAGCAGGTTTCGCAAGAGACGTGCGTATACAAACTAATTTACATATTTCTAAGTACGAATGGCACAAATAATGTCGAAAATGCTCACGCTCATTCAACTTTAGACGTTTTACTCTAATTACCTGCAACTTTTACACCATAATAGGAAAATATAATTTTGCAAATGGTACGTTTGTCTTTTTTTTCCCATTTTTCGTATTTTTCACGTTACACGTTTTGCGCGAAAATAATACTACATTAATATTTCTTGCTCTATGACTGAATAAAAAATATGTTATGAACTTTCAGTCAGAAAAGAAAAATATCTTCGTTCAATCAAAATTTATAACGTTTTTAAATGTTCGCCATTTTGTTACGAAAAATAGCTCAAAATGTTCGAAATTTCCGATTTCAAAACGTTATAACTTTTGATTTAAATGAAGGTACTGGAATTATCTTTTCCGATTTGAACTTCATATATATGAAATGCTATTTTTCATTTTTCAAGCGGTCATCACACATGTTATAATATTAAACAAGACGTCTAGGTCAGGCGTTCACTCGGGCTATTTCCAAAATGAGGAGGTCTCCTCCGCAGAGGCTCTATACTGCGCGAGCAAGGGTGGGAGTGGGCCGAGGAAGATCGGATCAAAGGCCGAATGTGGTGCATGCTTCACATTGCTGAACATTTACGATTAAGACAGTTGTCAGTCAGATCTGATCACTGTTACACTCCACAAAGTCAGTAAGTCTATTTCGAAATATACCAACAATGTACAAGAACACATTGGTTAAAAGGCAAAGATGTTCAACATTTTGTTCTACTTCAAAAACAAAAGGAACAAGAACTTACAACATGCCTCGCGGTCTCGCACTCCATCACAGGGCTAACAACCCGCCGGAATTATGAATAGTAGCGGAAGTAAAAATTGCAAAAATGCAAAATCGCGAGGGGGAAAACGGATCAGAAAACTGGATTCGATCTACCACGAGTAAATATAATTTTTGCGACAAACATGTGACGACATTTTCTCGCCAAAAATACGATAATTTAAAAACCTAGGCTTTATAGCATTATGGATTTCTATTATGGTCTAAAGGTTGAAAATCAGTGGCGTAAGACGTGTAAAGTTGAATAAACGTGAGGGTTTTCGACGAAAGTTATGCCCGTCGCAAATAAACAAAATTAAACTAAAAAGGACACTTTTAGGCCGGAGTCTCTGATTTCCTGCGTTGGGAATTTACTTGTTAGACTAAATATTACCTCATTTATTTGGCCATCACTAGTATGCACAAGGCAGCGAAAATTATTTTAGAGTTTCTTTATCTTGGCGAGACATTAACTTGCACCTTTGAATTAGTAATAGTAATAGCAATATCTTATACATAAACTCGCTGTTATGAATCGCATTATATTGTTTCACTTCTAGACTAAGCATCTCGACTGATTATTTTATTACTACAACAGGATATGAACTAACACAACCGCGGAATTCGAGTATATTTCAGATCGTGTATTACTTCGAGCGAGAAATGAAGTAACACATTTGGCTCATATATTATATTCTATAGGCGAAGTAAACTGAGATATTTTACTTGAGTAAGATATACAACTGTGGGTTACCAGTAGCACGTCGTACGCCGAGCTCGTCAACCGTGGTTTAGATTTTACTGGTTTAAACTTAAGCAGAACATAAAATCGCATATTCGCGTTTTTGGTGTTGAACACTATATGTGACACTCCACGGGAAAACGTACGTTAACGCTTTCACAAACGGTAGCCAAAACCGTTCGTAGAGCGTTTGTTATCCGTTCAAACGCTTTGTAGTTATCGTTTAAACGGATTGAGTAACCGTTTAGCCATTCATTATTTGCCGTTCAAACGCTTCGCTTAAAACGTTCAAACGCTCTGCCCAAACAGTTTGAACGCTAAGCTTATACCGTTCAAACGTTTTGTCTAAAGCGTTTGAACGCTTTACTCAAAACGTTTGGACGCTTAACTTTGCTTAAACCGTTTAACGCTTTGCCATCGTTTAATTTTAACCATATGATCTTATTATTATAACTATATATGATCATTTATTAAATCTTGAAACAGTTGAAACACGTGCACGAGGTGTATATATATATAATGACAAATGTATATATAAGGAACGGCGACTATGGAGTCGCGTTACACACACGCCTCGAGTTTAGTCGTGTTTGCTTCTATTTATCTCCAATGGTCTAATTCCATTGGTAAATCGAAGCCACGTTAGCTTTGGATATTTGAATATTTTAAAGTAATATAATTTTATTGTGAATTGTGAAAAGCTTCGGAAATCAGCGTAATCGGACTACCTCACTGCGGGATTCTGCTAATTACCTGTTGTCTTGAAAAAAAAAAAAATTCTCGCGGTGGGATTTAAAAAGCTATTAAGTTAAATCTTGCACTAATCAAAAGGAAAGCTAGTTTAGTCTTCGTCCAGTATCTAAACGAAAAAAATGTCCGTCGCGAAAATGCATACAGCTTCGCCGACTAATTATTGGTTTAGAGTGCATGGTTTGGCCAAGCTGCATTATACTGGCGTCAATTAACGAACGATTACAACGTAATCTTGTTAAGAATATGATAGCCAAGCGCAGATAAACACCTGAAAGATGTTGCTGTATATAGTATTGCGACGAAACGTTAGACTTAATATTAAATAATATGAACTTTACCTGTTTTATGATTTTTTATTCATGACGACGTTAAATCAGTGATTATGCTTATATCCGACCTCAATTGTCTAATATTAAGTGCGACCACCGGTACATTAAGTTCGACTCTGGTTCGACGCGGTTTTATACGTCGAACTTACCACTGATGCGCCGAACCTAATACAAACAAGACACCTGGGTCAGGTTTTCACTTGGGCTACTGGAAAGTGCAGAGGTCTCTATAACGAGTGAGCAAAGAGGTAGGAGTGGGCTGAGGAAGATCAGGTTGGAGACTGAATGTGCATGGTGCAGGACTATCCCGAATTGTCAATTTAACCCTTTCTTGGCCAGGTTTCTGGCAGCTGTCTCCTTGGCGCCGAGTAAAATCGTCTGGCGTTAGCCAGAGTAAAATTAATAAGTAGACAAAAGGCAACTGTGGCCAGTAAAGGGTTAAAGAAGATAGTTTTTAGCGAGGTTTCCGGGAGCTCTCCCCTTGACGAGTAAAATCGTCTGGCGTTAGCCAAAGTTAAATTAATAAGTTGCCAAAAGGCAACTGTGGCCAGTAAAGGTTTAAAGTGTCTAAAATTCAGGATTATCCTGAAGCCTAGGGGATTTCTCTGCCCCACATGAGGGATGTTAAACTAAAAAGCATATAACAAAAAAAACCAGTAGGGGTGTTGTAGTCAGGGTCTGAGAGGTGGAACTTCCTCCTTGAGAGGTTGTGGTTAGATTTAGGGTTACCGGGGGTTGTCGTTTGGTTTGGGGTCAGGTTTAGAGGTGGGGGTAAGGGTTGGGTTTCATTTTCTTTAATATTCAGGATTATCTGGAATTCTAGAGCATTTCACAATTCAGGATAATCATGTAAACAAATACAATATAGATATAAGTGATTAAGGTTAGACTGAACAGCAAGCCATTACTAAGTAAGCACTAAGCAGTATATTACCTAGACAACCAACAACAAGCGAATGTACCAAGGAACTATTAAAATGCACACACTCAATGAAATTATAATATAAGCTAGTGAAGCAATATTATAATTGTATTCCGCAGGATGTGGTTATACCAGTAAGTAAAAGGTGAATTTGATTGATCTACTGTACTGTCATCAATAACAGTAGTGCTTCAGTTGTGTACTACATGCTTTATTGCATTATTATAAGATAATACCATGATTTACTCAGTTTCTTTTACTAAGTAAGCAGTATATTACAGAGAGAGACGATCGAGAAGAAGCGAACCTACCAAGAAGGAACTATTTAAAATGCACACACTCAATGAGATTATATTAACGCTAGTGAAGCAGTTGAATCACATCGAGTTTATTTTGCATAACTTTATTAACACAACAATACATCAGTAATCCAGGCAAATTAGAAATACTAAAATTACCTCAATACATTTAAAGTTTTCCCATTTAGCGTAAACTTCAGCACGAAAATGGATGTCAACACAGCATATTTCCCCGTCCTTCGCAAGTTGTCAATTCTGTTTTCAACGTTGTTTTTGTCTCGATCATCTTGAAGATAGTTTCCAATAGTCAGCAGGTTATCAGATTGTGACCATGAGTGATACCTTTCAGTATTAAAATTCAACAAATCATATAAATCGTTTATAATCAGTTTGTCTTCATCGAGACGGCGCACTGAATTGAGCCTGCGCTTTCTGATTTGAGATCCCTGCGGAGTAGGCTAAGAGCGTGACACAGAAGGGGGAAAAACACGAGCCGAAACATAGACTCGGCCTACCACAGGTAGCCGAGTAATGACCAAAAAAACTAGTTTGTCTAGTTTTCTCGCCGTAATGCGAGCTCAAAACATAAAACTTAATACGCACGGAGGTCTTTTCGAGTAAATATGTGTAATGAGTATAGGTATAGTTTAAATTAATTGTGTAACATTATACAGGTGAGCACTCAAGTAGAATTACTGTGAACATGTGCATGCCATGCGCTTATGTAGTTTTCCCAGTAGAATAACCTCAATTGTGTAGTTTTCCAAGTTAGTCAATGGAACTACTGTATGTTGTAAAATAACTCTATGTGAGATCAGTATTTATCCACGTGAATAGTCAAAGTCTATATATACTAGTAGGTCTATATTGTAAAGGAGAGTTGAAACTAGGGACGAAATAAAGAACATAAAATCTGTGTCTGTGTGTTCGTGACTGTGAGCACGCTACATATGGACACGAGAAGAGATTATTACTGTTTATGTTGCGAACAAATTACGAAATATAAGTGCATAAACTTGTAACGCACCGGTATAGTATATATGTAACCGATGCGCTGAGTTCGAAGAAGATGAAGAAGTCAATCGGACGGCGCGCAGAGAGAGCGTCGCATTTAACTGACAACAGGCCTTCAAGTTCAATCATCTACTCACAGTTATTCTGTTTACTTTCCTCGCTCTCTTCTGATTTACCGTCGCCTTTTTCCGATAAAAAAATAATGAGAAGGTAACCGTAGAAAAGAAATAAGATACATTATTCATGTATCGCTAAACAAGCATGAGTTGAATTCTTAATTGAATTTCATTCTAATTTTTTTCAACCTAGAACTGAACCCAATCCACCCCTAAAACAAACTTTTATCCTTTTATCCTTTCATTCTAACCTTTTCCTAACTCTAAATCATAATCCCAACCCTTACTTGCGAGACATAAATCAAAACCAACGAATGTTCGCCCCTAGCAATTTATTAATAGTTCGAGTGTTTGACCATTACTTTCGACGTTTGAAACCAACGTTGAACTTTGTCGGACTTAATTTGATTAGGTTCGGCACATGATAAGTTCGACGTTTGATCTAGGCCTGATACATACAAAGTGATGAAATAGCCTATATATTAAATTGGTACCTTCTATCGGGTCTCGGTTCTCCCGTGTTGAAATCCAATTATATGTTTGACTATGCACCATTTGCCTGGACCATAGACACAAATACGGGATTTTACTTTCCTTGTCATCTCCAGTAGAATAAAATAACAAAACATCCTATGTGTCTCCATGGTAGTAAATCAGCTATCCAAGTGATCGGCAACAGTGTACTCGACGATACACGTCCATTTTTCTTTTCATCGATTCATTCTGATCGCCAGTGAGACGCTACTGAGACTATAATTTGATATCAGTCAATTTACCCACGGAAAAGCTGTTTCCCGTCGGAAATTACTATGCATTCTTACCATAATTATTTGGATAGTATCCGTCAACACTCTCGTACGTACCTCAATCAGACATATTTAAATAACGCCATCTGGTTTCAAATTTATTGAACGCAACTGAGAAAAGTTACAGTTGTCGTTGTTAAAAAAATACGTTGTTAAAACGTTGGGTCGTGAACTATAACTTTTTTAGTTGCATAAAAATATCGATGAAGCGCGATCAGGTATGAAGGCATCACTAAAAAATAAGGAAACGGCGTTCTCAGGGACGCCGGAGCTGGGGAGCTAGGGGGGTTTCTTCAACTTTTGCCAACCCGATCTGGTGTCTGAGATTGTCTTGACTATACGATAATTATGTTAATTGTCTGTTTAGTATACTTGTCTAAAGATTTTAAGGCTATGATCTTATAAATGCCGGTTATATATTTGCAGGTTTGGTTTCTTGTAGGTTCAATTTGACGCGCCTATATAATTCCCTAAAATTCGTAGGTTCAATTTGACGCGCTCATAATTCCCTAAAATTCCTTTATTAAAGTGTTGGGCAGAAACCACTTATCTCTTTCGGAACAGGAAACTCTCATCATAACAAGTGGAACCGTATAGCGTTAGCAGCGGTAAAATACTAAAGTTTGTTAGGTATAGGTCATGCACTGAGAAGCTATACACCGACCCAAAAGAGTTAAGGATGTAGTTTAAATGCTTACTAAGTTTCTCCGTATCCCCACTTAACAAGTAAAATGCGTCCAAAATAGTTTATAAACTATTATAAACTATAAGCGTTTGTCCATTATGCCGTTCAAACGGTTGTTTTAAAGCGTTAAAACGCTTCCCCTAAAACCGTTCAAACGGCTGTGGAAAATCGTTCAAACGGCTGGGGTAAACCGTTCAAACGGCTATGGTAAACCGTTCAAACGACTACGGTAAACCGTTCAAACGGCTATGGTAAACTGTTCAAATGGCTGTCCAATTCCGTTCAAACGGTTCTTCAAATATCGTTCGAACGTTAGTAGTGATACCCCCCACTATAGACCCCAAAGGGATGCCGCCTCATTAAATATTCAACTTATTATTTATTCATTCTCAGGCTCCTTTAGGATCCCCTAACCCTAATCTCATTACGTCATTATTTCTCAGGCTCCTTTGGGACCCTCTAAACCCTAATTTTTATCCCTAACCCTAGCTGTTACTGAACACTACGCTTTTCACTACGCCATTCCAGACTGATTTCCGTAGGTAAAATACCGTCGAGTTGTTTCTTATAAGTACTAAAGTACGGTGTTTTATATATACACTTTACCCCAACAGTGTGTACGGTAAACGTTTGACAAGATGGATATTATTTACGACGAACTAGAGAGATATAACATTGAGATCGAAAAAGAAACTTTGTCTTTTCACATTAAAACTCTTCTAGAAGAACACCAAGATCTGTACGATAGTGTAAACGACCAAATCACTAGAGATAGCTTGCCGAGTAATCTGAGTGTTATTTACGAAGAGATGAATGTCAACAATTTTGGTCGAATTATCGCCTATTTAACCCTAGTGTATAGAGTAAACGAATCCTTGGATGTAGAATCAATTCGAGAAGCTGTACGAAGAACGATAAACGATTTGAGACGTATAGATTTGACAAAATATAAACGAAATAAAACTTTATCCCGTTGGTTTGGTTCACTGCTTCTCAGACTATTATTTGCATATATCCACGTGTAAAACCTCATTAGGAGGTCATTAGCAATTTGAACAAAAGACCGAGTCTGGGCGAGTCCGGGCGACGTCAGAGCTTAGACAAAGAAATGTTGATTAATATGCGCGTAACCATAGAGTTGAACAGCGTCACTATGCTTGATGTATCATTCGCTTACTGTTTGTCCTCGAAGAAAGATCGTTGTAATGGAGTGTCTACACGGTAAACCTGCATCTAACTCAACGACCAAGAATGGCTTATTCTGGTACTGTGGACAAAAACCTAGCTGTCAGTATTTCTGCCCTGAAGAAGATTGTTATATGTTTGGCAAAGCGGTAGATGCTTTTCGAACAAGTGGCTGTCTACATCCAGTCTGTCCTACCCATCAGAAATTGGCGACACTGCGAATGGTTAAAGACAAAATGAGAGAAAGTTACGGGAGACCTTACTTCGTCTGTTCTGAGCGAGAGAATCCCTGCACGTTTTGGCAATGGGGGGATGTCTTCGAGAGTCCAAAGCCTTTGTGTAAACACGGAATGGTTTGCCGTACTCGTAAAGTCAAGAAAGAAGGGGACAACCAAGGTCGTCTGTTTTACTCGTGTCCCAATGAAAGACAATATGCATGCGGATTCTTTGAATGGAAACCTACAGTGAGCTCGCCACGAATTTATAACATTGGGTGTCTTTTCAGCAGTCCATTACAATATCAATACAAGATCGCAGAAACGGGTGAATCCTTTACAAGTAGAAAGAGTGACTCTAAAGAAGCGTATGAAGAGTACCTTTTTCAAAAATCTGTCGATGCATTGACTGAAGACATAGAAAAACTGAACATTTGTTGAACTTATATAATTTTGTATTCTAATTCAATATGTAATAAATATGTTTGCATTTATATCGTGTCGTTTACTCCAATATATTCATTTACCTCTAACCTTTGTCGCGTGAACATGACTTGCTGTGGAGGTTTACCACAAATAGCCATTCGTAATATTTTTCGAAAGATTCGCTGTATATCAGCGTGCTGTGGGGGGAAAATCGTCATACAGGCATCCGAATTAGATGGCGGAACAGTACCTTCACGATCTGTATTACAACCCAAAAATTCCGGCAAGTTTTGGCGGCGTAGATGCCTTATACCGTGTCGTAAAAAGTGACGGAAAATTCCAGATATCCCGAAACAAGATAAAAACATGGCTTAGACAACAAGATACCTATACTTTGCATAAACCCGTACGACATAATTTTAAGCGAAATCGTGTTATTGTTGGAGCGATGGACGAGGAGTGGGAGGCTGATCTAGTAATTATGGATTCGCTTAGTAAAACAAATAATGGTTATAAATACGTTTTAACTGTTATTGATGTACTGTACAAATTTGCGTGGGTGGAACCATTAAAAACAAAGACTGGAGAAAGTTTGATTAAAGCCTTTGAAAAGATACTAAAGAAAGGAAGGAAGCCTGAAACATTTCATACCGATAAAGGAACTGAATTTACCAACAAACGCTTTCAAAAGTTATTGAAGGATAAGCACATTCGATTTTTCACAACACACAACGATACCAAGGCATCCATCGTTGAACGATTTAACCGAACGCTAAAGGGGAAAATGTGGAAATATTTTACAGCAAAGAATACGATGAAATATATCGATGTACTACAAAAATTAGTGTATTCCTACAACCATTCGAGACACCGTAGTATTGGGATGAGACCGGTTGATGTCAATCGAGAAAACGAAAGTATTGTATGGCAAAAACTGTATGGTGATGAGTCCAGCAAACCCATCAAATATAAATTCAACATTGATGACCAAGTTCGGATTAGCAAAGCAAGACGTACATTCAAGAAAGGTTACTTACCTAATTGGACCGAAGAGGTGTTTACCATCACGAAGCGAGTATCTAGACGACCGCCAGTGTACAAGATCGCAGATTATCACGGAGAAGAGTTATAAGGAACATTTTACGAAAAGGAATTGCAAAGAGTTACAAAGACAGATAGTGACTTTTATAGAATAGAAAGAGTAATTACATCACGCATGCGTGGTAAACGTAAAGAATATCTTGTAAAATGGTTAGGCTATCCTGAAGATTTTAATTCTTGGGTACCAGCCGAAAATGTAAAAGATATAACGAAATAAAAATGTGTGTACCTTACAATTTGTGTTCATTTGTGTTTTGTTGTTCGACATGGCAACACAGTTTTATTTAACGCTTCCAAGCAATAGCTCTATGGAATATTTTCCAGATAATACTGTAGCAAATTTCAAAGTGAAACTTGCTGAAACTATACAACTGACAGGTGATTGGGAAGTAGCCTTGTCAGAGTTATATTATCCCCATACATGGAGCACGATTCGAAAAGGTAATCAACAAACGTTTCTCTATAACGCTGGAACAAAATATGACGATACGGCTCTTATCCCAGATGGTTACTATAACACCATTGCTGATCTCGTAGGGGCTTTAAACCGTAGCATGAACAAAGAGGCACGAGCCAAGATAAATTTTACGTATAATCGAAGTACACAGAAAGTCGCCGTCGATGTAAAAAATGGGGCAAACGTTTGGTTTAGTGGTGACATTGCTACAACATTGGGGTTTCAACAAGACACCTTTATTAAAAAGAAAACCCTAAGTCCTTACGTAGCAGATGTTAACGGTGGATTTTCAGCCATGTATGTGTACACCGATATCGTGGATGCGCAGTTTGTCGGTAATGTCAAAGTGCCCCTACTCAGAATTGTCAATACGCAAGGACGTTATGGAGAAAACGTGAACGTCAGTCTCCGTAACCTACAGTACATTCCTGTCGAGGTAAAGTCCTTCGAAACAATTGAAGTGAATATAAAGGACGACAAAAACGAAAACGTATCATTTGGCTTCGGGAAGTCGATCGTGACACTTCACTTTAGACAGCGGAGATCTTCGTATTTCATTTAAAAATGAGACATACAATTATTCCAGACGTAAAGCAATTTCAACAGCATTATTTGAGAAAACAACAAGGCGGAAGTCTACCTGGTTTTCGAGGTGCACGTGTTCAGAAAGGTTACGGCATTGGAAGTTTTTTTAAAAGTATTGCACGCTTTGCAATACCTCTGGTAAAACGAGGAGCTCAAGCTATTGGAAGAAGAGCTCTGCGAGCTGTAAAAGACGTTGGTCAAGATGTTCTGGCAGGGAAGAATGTAAAGCAAGCGATAAGAGGGCGGGGTTCCGAAGCCGTGAAAGATCTTGCTCAAAAAGGGGTCCGTCAGGTTACGAACCAATCAGGAGCCGGTCGTAAACGCAAACGAGTGAATTCTCCTATAAAAGCCAACACAAGACGTAAAACCGCCAGTCGTTCGCAACTGTTAAGAAGAAAACATCTGAGCCTACGGAAGCAAAGATCGGACCGTTTATAAAATATAAATCATGAGTCAAGCTTTTAGTGCCCTACATAAAGATTCGTGTTGGTGTGGAAAATCAGAATTTGATTTATTTGTAATGCCTGCTACACAAGTAGAAATGAATAAAGGATTTTGGGAAGATTTAGATCCAGTATCGAGTATTGGAGCTTCAGACACCATTGAGTTTCTGTGTGCTGCAAATTCTGATGTGTATACCGATTTAGCAAACAGTTACCTACACGTAAAAGCAAAAATAACCAACAATGATGGATCTAATATCGATGAAGATGTTCAAGTTGGACCTGTAAATCTGTGGATGCATGCTTTATTTTCTCAAGTAGAAGTTTACCTGAACAACAAACTTGTCACACCGTCGAGCACTGCTTATCCCTACCGATCCTATATGGAAACTGTACTGAACTTTAGCAAAGACGCAAAATCATCTCATCTAACCTCAGCGCTTTTCTACAAAGATCAAGCTGGTCGAATGGATGTCGTGAACCCTGTAGCAGTAGATGCCGATGCAAACAAGGGTTTGGAACTGCGGTATGTTCACGCAAGCCAAAGTAAGTCCGTGGCTATGGAAGGAAGAATCCATTCCGACCTGTTTGCACAAGATCGTTATATTCTTGGTGCTGTACCAATCAAACTCAAGCTAGTGCGTTCGAGAAACCCATTTTCCCTGGTATCGTCAGCAGATCATCCTGACTTTAAAGTTGTTTTGGAAGAATGTGTATTTCGCGTTCGACGTGTCAACGTCTCTTCTACCGTTATGTTGGCTCATACCCATGCCCTTCAACGCATCACGGCCAAGTACCCTATCAATCGTGTCAGTTGTAAAGTGGTTTCTGTACCTAGAGGAAATATGTCAGGCCATCAACCAAATATATTTCAAGGCCCTCTACCTGATCGAGTGGTTATCGGAATGGTGGATGCAGATGCTTATAATGGTACCTATACTAAAAATCCTTTCAATTTCAAAAACTACGACATCACTTCTCTTGGTCTAACTGTAAATGGGGAACATTTGCCAGGAAAACCCCTACAGCTGAAATTTGCTGCTGCGAGAGGAAGTAATTACGTGTCCGCTTTCCAAACCTTGTATGCTGGCACTAACAAGTTATTTCAAAATGATGGCAATGGTATTACACGAGACGAGTATGCCAATGGGTACACTCTATTCGTGTTTGATCTGACAGCTGATCTGTGCCTGAGTGATCATATTCAACCGATTAAAAATGGAAACGTATCGATAGAATGTCAATTTGGAACAGCTCTGACAGCAGCTATAAATATCGTTGTGCTTGGAGAATTTCAAAGTCTTATCGAAATTGACGCCAACCGCAACGTTCTATGCGACTTTAGCAGTTAAGATGAACACTCTACAAATCCTAAACGTCCTGAAAAGTGATCCATTTACCGAGACCGTATTTAAAGACGTGTTACCATCGGATCGCCTACCAAGTCAGATACCGAAAAGACCTAGCGGTTTTATTCTGAATGTGGATCCTAGTAATGGACCTGGTACGCATTGGGTAGCAATTTATCTCACCTCAGATGGACAAGGGGAGTTCATGGACTCGTACGGACAAGGACCGGGCTTTTATAGCAAAACTTTTGAAACGTTTTTACTAGATAATACTAGCAGTTTTACTTGGAATGAACAGACTTTACCGTCATTAGGGTCTCGCGTGTGTGGGCAATATTGTTTGTTTTATGCTTTACATCGATGTAGAAATATGCCCATGTCAACAATTGTTGGCATGTTTACTGATAATAAAGAATGGAATGACATGTTAGTTCGTGACTTTATGCGTAAATATTATTGTGTGTAATAAATACAAGAAAATTATGTTATAAACAATTCTTTATTGTAATATCAAAAGCTTTACAAGGAATAAATCTATTTAACCCATTTATATGGATGTACATTTTTGTCTCTTCGTTTTTGTTTTTGTTTTGTGCTTTTTGATGTTGCTGGGGCTACCTGTGACGTCAGGGGGGCGTTGTCTGAAATATCCTTAGTCTTATATTCTCGTACCATGCTTAAACGATTTTCATTTCTGATAATGCCTTCGGGAACATTTATGTTTCCTAATGCTTTTGCGAAAAGCTGCCATCCAGCAGGGTTGAAATTCTTTCGTTGGCGTAGAGAATCGTTGACCAAGTCAACAACATTTGTACCCGGAATAGGTCGTCCTTTAAACACCATCTGTCCTTGGTCAGTCCATCCTATGAGGTCTTTATTCGTTTTAAGTTTCTTAACCAACTGTCGAGCTCTTGATTTCATTGTTACAGGTACACTTTCTAAAATGTCAGTTTCTATCTCTCCAGGCAACTCAGAGGATGCCGTTTCTGCAGTCTCTTCTGTATTCACTGATTCTTCAGGTTTATCGTCGTCTGCTATGGGTGTTGTAGGCGGTATGACGTTTACACGTACTGGTCTACTCATTCTTTTATCGTAATAATTCAGATAACGTTGAAGCGACTGATCGTACATTTTCACTTTCTCGTCTTGTGTTATATCTTGACGTTTAAGAAGATTTTGCATTTCTGAATCTAGTTCATTCACCTGCGCTGTTAAAGGAGTGACTAAGGGTTTCTTTCTATCTGTCATATGTTCTGGAACTAGTACCAATCTCCTGACGTGTTCCATTATTTTGTTAAAAAACTTGCCAGCTGTTCAAGTACAGGAACTAAGAGAAACGGTAGAAAACCTTCACCTTCTTGTAGAATAACTTTCTTTCTTTTTGTTACTGGATGTCGTTTATCAGCAACAAACTTGATATGGTCGTTATAAGGGGCTAGTTTCCTTGCTGTTTTCGGAGTAATCTTAATTGTTTCACACCACACGTTCAAAAGACACTGTCTAATGGCTTCTAATAAATCGTCCGTCTGCAGCTTTTATAATTGCGTTTCGCAGTTGAGGATTACACTTTGCCAATACTTTTAAAACGTCGCAGTTCCTTCTTATACAAGCAGACATTGTCAAATGATCGCATTGTCACTGAACCGCCCCTTTTATACTCTGGGCTGGTACACGTAGTGGGTGTCGGTCGGAAAGATCCCGGATCTTACTCGGATTTCATCGGGACAGGTCGGAGTGAGATCGACAAACAAGTAGGAATATGGCTCTTTAGTCGCCAACTGGTAGGCTTGCTGAAAACATTTTGTGTTGCTAGGATACAGTTGCTTAGCAAGATGAACTACTTGACTTGCATCGCGGACATTTTTGGTTAACACGAGATAACTAGCGTTTAGAGAGATGGTACGGTGATCTTTGCTTTGATGAAATAAGTTTTGCACGATATAAATTACACTGAGATTCCCATGGTGCGATTTTTTAGTAAAAAGTTTAGCGATTATTGCGTCTTTTTCTCCCATCATATCGTCAATGATAAATAGATTTCTTGTTTGGGGGTTAATGCTATACAACATCGATTGGGGCAAACCTTGGACAAACTGAATCCCTGGAATTAGTGATTCTATTTCAGCAAATGTATCTTGATACTCGGAATAAAAATACAAGATGTTTTTCCGGAGGTGGGTCGATCATGATCTTAGCATAAACCAATAACTGTTTGACAAAAGTTGTTTTCCCACTTTTGGTACCTCCAGAGACCAAGAGTCCAAACGGATGTGTAAGTTGTATCGAGTACGTTTTTTGACTCTCAGGGGTGAATGTAGTTGTCATCGCAGTAAATGGGGCAGATGTTGTTACCCTATCAGTGATAGACCTTTTATGATGAAAAGATCTCATATGGCGTAGACGATTACTTGATGTGGCGAATGATTTTTCGCAGACTTCACAAACGTAAGACAGTTCACCCAGTGACTGTCAATCATAAACTGATGTTACTCTTTCACGCAACTGTTTTTTATAAGATTGAATCATTGAATCCTAAGATTGAATCATTGAATCCTAAGATTGAATCATTGAATCCTAAGATTGAATCATTGAATCCTAAGATTGAATCATTGAATCCTAATATTGAATCATTGAATCTCACCTCCTATCCCTCACACCAGAATAACACAAATGAATAGTGTTTATAAAAAATGTATAATTTCAGTTTCCTATTTACAAACATACACAAAAGTTTAAAATTATTTACAAACACACAAGTTAAAATCCGTAAGGTAAAGTATCAAAGTTATTTACAAGCACACGTTTATTATACACCACTCTATAATCTTTAGTTTCACTCCTAGTTATCACATTCTTATCTTTCGTATCTCGTACTATTTTAAAAGGAATATTTACACTTATTCTCTGCACACCTATGCCTCTCACCATATTACTCATTACATCGAGATTAACATCTTGCTGGGTTCTATAATTGAGAGTGATACCTCGCACTTTACACACTGTTTTACCGGTGTTTAATTTATAACTATAATTTTTGGGGCCCCCAGACGCAAAGGTCGTGATATGGTTACCATCTAGCTCATCTGTGAGCTCTCCGAGGTAGGATCCGGTAGGTGGTTCCCATTCGCCTTCCTTTGACACGTAGATCACAGAATCTGTGTCAAAGTAGAGCACACGGTGGTCGAGTTGCTCGAGGACACCGTAGAGCTTCAGACGGGCGTGAGCAGTGGTAAAGGCCGCGATGACGACGTTGGTCTTCTCGCTGGTCAGCACGAAATCGTCTGTGAGCTCGTAATGTACTTCAATCAGTTCGTCGTTGATGAAGTTTGCATCTGTGACGTTGACTTTGTCGCACGAGAGCAAATCAAAGTATACGGATGGATCCGAGACGATCTTAACCTTAGTCATGTTGGGCCGCTGTGCGAACTTACCTATAGTAATATAAAAAGAAAAAACGAAAAAACATTAGCCTATATGTGTAAACAAATGCATTACGTCTCCCCCAGGCCCCCCACTCACTCCTCCATTCACATTTAATCCAATATATTTTGTTCTACTTACCCCAAAAACAATTCAACATCAGCTTTGCCAGCGCCCTCAGACCAGGATTCTTGACAATATGATTCGGATCCAGCTGAATCCCTTCGTTAGCAGCGTAGTCGGCTATATACTGTGCCTTCTTCTCGTCCGTGTCGCAATCTACCGGAAAACCACTGGCTTCTTGTTTGATTTTGAGGAACGTATCGACATAATCTTTGAACAGGCCATCGGTATGTTCAGGAAAGTGCCAAACCTCATCGATCTTGACCAAACGGTACCCCATCTCCAACGCTTTCTGCAGCTCCAAGGTGACCCACGTTCCATGCAATGCTCTGTCGACGTCGAGGTGGTCACAGGGTTCTTGCTGAAGGGTGTCGGCGCAGGTGCGACAGAGCGGAAACATCAATTTTCCTTGGGTACGATACGGTAGGACGGGATGGTAGAGACCACGAGGAGGCAGAACGGAACATTTCACCAGACCAAAGTATTCGTCAATAGGTTGAAAGTTCTCAGTGATGATTTCGGGGTGACCAATGGGTATTCACCGTATTTATTGCACCACGGGTACAGGCTACAGAAATCCACGTATTGGATCTTCTCGTCAGGCTGGGCTTCGTAGAAGAGACGCGTCGCGTTCGTTCTCCCGCCGAAGAAACCTTCTCTCGGTTGCAGGGGCTCGGAGATCTCGAAGCGTTCAAAGAAGGTCTTCATCTCAGGATCTGTCTCGAGTTGGCGATCAATGTCGCAGGTCCATATTTCGACGACGTTGTACCCATTATCCTTCAAAAACTGCGTTTTTTCGAGGGTTCGTTGTCGAAGGTCGTGCATCGTTACTTGGTTGACTGGGTTGACCGTGTCTCTGGCGTAGCAGCGTTCACATCCATGCCACAGGCAGCCCTGTATCTCCCATACGGCGTTCGTTTCGGCGTTGAACCCGTCTACGAGATATTTTCCAATCCGTTGTTCTCCATGATTGCGAGCGTGACGGATGGCGATGTCGTCTCGAAGGGCAATCCAAGTTAACATCTTGAGCGCAATGATGGACTGTTTATGCTCTGGTCTGTAGCCCTGAGGTGGAATGATGGCAATGGAGTTCTCACGCAGGAACGTTTTACGGAAAACAAGATTACACGCAGAAACGATAGTGAGACATTGGGCAAAGGGATCTACATCAGTTACACCATGGAAACGTTCGCGGAACTCGAGACAACAACGGCGTAAAATGTCAACATCCGATTGGCAATAACGTATGATCTCTTCTTGAAAGTCGAAGACGTAGTCTTGGTTCTGAAGATCGTTGTACCATGCATGAAATTTCTCGCGATCACCGGGATTCATACCATCAGGATCGAAGTACATCCCATCGGGTAAAGGACCAACGTAGTCCTGGTTTTCGGCACGGTTAAAAAAGTGAGGAAAGTATCCTTTCTGGAGCTCGGTAATACCAAACGTCTTGGGAAAATCAGCTAAGCGCATTGGAATGAAGCAGAGCGAGTCGATGAACTTAAATTTCAATTCTGGCACGAAGAGAGAAAGGATCTTGGCACCGCGAGTAATCACCTCAGGAGTAATACCGTTTTTATAGAGGTACTGCAGGATAAAGTAACCATCATAAGCCTGGAAGTTATGGGCGATGAAAGTCGTATTGGCGTTCTCGATCTGGAAGAGCCACTCGCAAAACTCGTCCTTGGTATTGGGCCCAGAAAATACCATCTCGTCGCCACTCTCGTTCTGGACCACGCAGAGATTTGGGACATGTTGGCCGTTATCTTGCGTACACTCAAAATCAAAGAACATGAGGTTTTGTTCTCGCTCGACATTATCGTCGACGTTGTTGTCCACAGCTACATCGTCGTCAAGAAACTCGTTACTGGTGCTTTCGTTGGCTTGTCGCTGTTTCTTTTGGCGAACTGGTTGAATATAGCACTGGTGGTTCTCGGGTTTGACGTACTTTTGGCAAACGGAGCACCGCACTAGGCCACAGTGATGGTCGTTCAAACTGGCTCGGGTCACCACACGTTGACACTTTTGGCACTTGGTGAGCGAAGAACATAGGGCTTTCTTCGGACCGGTCGCGTCTTTATGTCGGGCGAAGCACTCGTCGCTCTTAAAGAAACGATTGCAGTCCTTGCAGTATTTCCACTTGACCACGGGACAGTTTTGGGTATGGCACAGCTTGCAGAGATCGCCACAAGGATGGTCTGTTATCTTGTCGTACCCTTTTTTACAAGTGTGACAGTACTGCTTACGAGAAAGGAAGGCAGGCATACTCGTGATCACGTCGTAGTGGTCGTCGTGGTGGTACAAGTACAAATATTTATCGGAGTCAGGACCGGAATAAATTAGGGCATTTAAATGTTCCTTGGATACGACGTTCAGTTGGTATCCAGGGAGGACAGCTTGGAACTTCTTGACTTCGGGGATCCCACAGGGACCCAGGGGGACACCGGCAGTCTCGTGGAGCTCGTGAGCTAATTGAACTTGAAGAGGTCTCTCTGGTCTTCGAATATAATTATATCGTGGGTCGTTGTCCAA
The DNA here is from genome assembly GCA_035771165.1 of Paragorgia papillata. Classification (NCBI taxonomy): domain Eukaryota; kingdom Metazoa; phylum Cnidaria; class Anthozoa; order Scleralcyonacea; family Coralliidae; genus Paragorgia; species Paragorgia papillata. Next base: position 293,259 of record JAWNZC010000452.1, on the reverse strand, counting down.
CTTCGCCTTGGCAACAACGATCGCCCGTGCACAACAAAGTTCGTCTTTATTTTTAATTTGAAGTAGGCTCCGTTTTTTGGTCAAATAGCTCTGAAGATTAACTACGTCGCGCCGTTTCCGACCAGCACCATGAGGCATGTCGACGTGAACGACGTTGACGTTGACCGATTCGTCCAAGGTAAACTGTGTATTGGACTGAACGACGCGTTCGACTGCGGCCAGGAATTTATCGGGAGTCAGACGGTCTCGTGGTAGGAAAGGCAAGGAAATGGGACGGTCTAACTGGTGGGAACTCAGAATAAAGCGAACTTGATCGTGGGGGGCCATATCGGTAGTTAGCCGATCAAACAAATGCTTAAAAGCACGGTTTAATACTGACATAACATCAGATACCCCGTGTATATTTAAAGGCTTAAACTGAACAGAATAGTCGGTACCTGTGGTTTTGAATTTCCTGACGTTCACTTGTTTCACTGATTTAATGGTGAAAAACTCTTCGGGTCTTAGGCGCTTAGAGGAAGTCTCGGTATCACCACCACGCTTTCTTTTGCTGCCTTCGCCGATTTGGTCGTCCATAGGTTCAGGGGTTTCGGGTTGTTCCTCGTCAGGGCATAAAAACTCGTCGTTCCCCCAATCCTCATTGAATTGACGGCGTTCTTCATCGGTCCAATTAGTCATTAGATCAGGAACTACGTCGGATGGTGTTTCGATCTCTCGCTGCAGATCATCGGCCATGGCGTTGGTCCAGAAGATGACCTTTTGCTGCAAAACAGCCCGTTTCTGCTCTTCCGTAAGAACAAACGACTCTTCCAAAAACTCTAGAGCGCTCTCACTCTCGCAAGCCTTGATCATATCAATCATATCAATCTAGAACACGAAGGCGAAATTCGTAAGTATATACAGCAGAATTTTATTCGACGAACAAACGTTTCACAAATGCTCAAAAGATCAACTTACCGTTTGAGACATACTGATCACAGCCAAAATAAGAGAATAAATCCAATAAAACTTTCCAAACAACGCCAAAAACTTTTCGATGATACTCGTACGAGAACAGAGTTCGAATGAAGGCCGCGACGCGGTTCCGCTATGGTAACACTGCTAATGACCTTCTCGCCTAGACTTGCATAAGCGCTTAATCCTCTTAATGACCCCTAATGAGTTTCTCTTTTGTCTCCTGCACGTGCACTGAGGATAAATATGCAAATATCACACTTAGTAACAGAAAGCGTAGCAACGCTTTCAAAGTAATAAATCGCCTTGCCTTTTAGGCTGTTCAAAACTCTCTATATTCCCCCAGACAAAGTTTAAGATAAAAAATATAAAGTGTCTCTAACAATTTCTGTTTAGTTCCTTGTAAAGAACATCTATTTTGTTAAAGTTTAACGTACGCACCGTTGGGGTAAAGTGTATAAATGAAAGTTGGTTGCTATACTTATATAAGTTGAGTGCCTTTTGATGAGAACTTCGGAAATTAATCGGAGAGCTATCGGATATGACGTAGTGAAAACCAGGGGGGTTGAGTAACAGCTAGGGTTAGGGGGTTGGATAAAAATTAGGGTTTAGAGGGTCCCAAAGGAGCCTGAGAAATAATGACGTAATGAGATTAGGGTTAGGGGATCCTAAAGGAGCCTGAGAATGAATAAATAATAAGTTGAATATTTAATGAGGCGGCATCCCTTTGGGGTCTATAGTGGGGGGTATCACTACTAACGTTAGCCCAAAAGCGTTCAAACGGCCGCCTGAAACCGTTCGATTCTTTTTGGAAAGCCGTTTAAACGCTTTTCAAGACCGTTCATCATCCATTTGCTATCCGTTTTTTTAACCGTTCGAACGGAATATCGTTAACGTGCGTTTTCCCGTGGAGGGTCACATATTGAAAAATCAACTGTATATTTTTTGTTGTTATTTTATATTCACTCGAGAGGACAAAATTCTACACCGTTTGGTAACTAGTCTGTATTCCACACTAACAAAAGTACACCTACACTTCTTAAATTATGTATATATAACTATAAAAAATGACGTTTGGAAATTAAATAATAGTTAATGCTCACCCCTGGAAGATCGACCGGTTCAAAATATGTGTCAAGCAGCGTCTGTAAAATGTATCCAAAAGCTTCCACGTCATTTGAAAGTTCTTCCATGTTTTGGTGGTTCTCGCCGCGCTGTTCCACATCGCCATCCTCATCGGATGATGTCACAAACTTTGCGGAAGAAAATCCTCCAAGAATAGCTGTGATCTGCGAAGTCTAGTGAAACAAAATGGTTTTGTTTAATATATAATGCAAACTCTCAATTCGGTTTCATGGACACTCAAATTAGTATATTTTAGCAATTTCAAAGATTATCTTTGTAGCACTCGCGCTGCACTAGTATCACAAGGTCGCGAGTTTGATTCCTGCCTGGAAGGCATTGAGTGTAGCATTTTTGCAACTGTTATGGGTTTTTTCTTAAAATGTGCGTATTCTCACACGCGAGATTCTCTTTAAAAAACGTTGATAGAATGTAGTTTAATTGGGTGAAATGCAAACTGTAACTTATAATATAATGGTAATAACACAGTTATAATCACAACTACAATAAAAAGACTAAATTGCGATAGACAAATAGATAATTAAGACGGGAACGGGAAAGATCTCCATGCACAAATACATTATTATAAACTTTTGACGACAGAAAAAATAGAACTGATTTTTAGTAGACGTTCGTCAAGCTAAAATAATTCGAAAATGTTTCTAAGCCCCATACAAGAATAGAACCTGCAACCTTCTAATAACCGTGGTTAGACGCCCTAACAGTTGAGCCACTGAGAGTAGGAGAGCTAATCTAGTCACACGTGCTTTAATTTATAAGCGACAGCGTTTGCATGTAAAGCATTTACGTCGTAAAGATTTAGTGCATGTGATACGTTTTCAAGGTTTGTGTAACAAGCATTTACAGGTATATATAGGTAAAATTACAATACACCAAACTCGCAAATATTACATATGGGTAAATTTTTCCTTCGTTAACGTTCTTTTAAATTGCAAATACTATTGTCTTTGCCATGTCCCTTTCCATCACAATTACGACTGCTACCTTCCCATTACTATTACCATAATCATACATGAACGTGACTGTGACCATAACCATTACCATAACCATGATCTTGACAATGACCATGACTATTACCATGATCATCACGACGACCATAACCAGTGAGTAGTGATCATAAAAATTCAGCATAGTGCATGCCGGAAAACCTGAACATTTCTAATGATTTGAGTAAACTTTTTCAAGTAGTGGGGTACGAGATACCAAATATACGAGAAGTAAATGGACCGAAGTAGTATAGGGATTAAGATGGTTTATACGGCGGGTACTGCGGGTGGTGCAAAGAGCAGCACCCATGACGTCACCATTTTAGCCTTATATTAATTTATGCTTTTAATGGCTTTCCGGAACCCCCCAACTCTAAAATTTATCCAATCCCCCCGTGTAATACGTAATAACCGATAGCTCTCCGACTAATTGCCGAAATTATCGGCGTGTTGTGTTTCTGGAGTATACACCTCCTATTTTAAGTCTTTGGGCATTATGAGAATACTTCGTTTGTATTCTTTCAATGATTTGGTGGCTCTCAAAAGATTATAGTTTTTTAAAATGTGATTTGTTTAAAGAAACGTTTTTGCAAATATGACCAAACAGGAGCAAATAAGTCATTATAAGGCCTAACGTCTCCAAGCAAAGCATGCGATAATTGATATTGCATTGTCCAAAAGTTCAACATACAATCACAAATGCATCTAATTTGCTCGGGGCTTGCAGTCTCCAACAGATCTCGCTGTTGAATAGGTTCACTTGTACATAGAAGTTAAAGAAACGGTTTGTCCTTTTTTATAAATATCTCTATTTGACAGTCAGTGCCTAAATGAGGAAACCGCTACCAAAACACATATTTTAAGAGGAGGAGGAGAAAGAGGAGGAGGAGGAGGAGAAAGAGGAGAGGAGAAAGAGGAGGAGGAGAAAGAGCATGAGGAGGAGACAGAAGAGGAGGAGGAGGAGGAGAAAGAGGAGGAGGAGAAAGGGGAGGAGGAGAAAGAGGAGGAGGAGAAAGAGGAGGAGCAGAAAGAGGAGGAGGAGATAGAGGAGGAGGAGGAGAAGGAGAAAGAGAAAGAGAAGGAAGAGAAAGAGGACGAGAAAGAGGAGAATAAGAAAGAGGGGGAGGAGAAAGAGGAGGAGGAGGAAAAAGAGGAGGAGGAGAAAGAGCATGAGGAGGAGAAAGAAGAGGAGGAGGAGGACGATAATGAGGAGGAGGAGAAAGATGAGGAGGAGAAAGAGGAGGAGGAGAAAGAGGAGTAGGAGAAACAGCACTAGGAGGAAAAAGAAGAGAAAGAGGAGGAGAAAGAGGAGGAGGAGAAAGAGGAGCAGGAGAAAGAGGAGGGGGAGAAAGAGGAGGAGGAGAAAGAGGAGGAGGAGAAAGAGGAGGAGGAGAAAGAGGAGGAGGAGAAAGAGGAGGAGGAGAAAGAGGAGGAGGAGATAGAGGAGGAGGAGGAGAAGGAGAAAGAGAAAGAGAAGGAAGAGAAAAAGGACGAGAAAGAGGAGAATAAGAAAGAGGAGGAGGAGAAAGAGGAGGAGGATGAAAAAGAGGAGGATGAGAAAGAGGAGGAGGAGGAGAAATAAGACGAGGAGGATTAGCAGGAGGAGGAGAAAGAGGAGGAGGAGGTGGAGAAAGAGGAGGAGGAGAATGAAGAGGAGGAGAAAGAGGAAGAGGATGACGAGGAGAAAGAAGAAGAGGAGGAGTAGGAGGAGGAGGAGAAAGAGGAGGAGGAGAAAGAGGAGAAATAAGACGAGGAGGAGGAGGAGGAGGAGGAGAAAGAGGAGGAGGAGGAGGAGAAAGAGGAGGAGGAGAAAGAGGAGGAGGAGAAAGAGGAGGAGGAGATAGAGGAGGAGGAGGAGAAGGAGAAAGAGAAAGAGAAGGAAGAGAAAAAGGACGAGAAAGAGGAGAATAAGAAAGAGGAGGAGGAGAAAGAGGAGGAGGATGAAAAAGAGGAGGATGAGAAAGAGGAGGAGGAGGAGAAATAAGACGAGGAGGATTAGCAGGAGGAGGAGAAAGAGGAGGAGGAGGTGGAGAAAGAGGAGGAGGAGAATGAAGAGGAGGAGAAAGAGGAAGAGGATGACGAGGAGAAAGAAGAAGAGGAGGAGTAGGAGGAGGAGGAGAAAGAGGAGGAGGAGAAAGAGGAGAAATAAGGACGAGAAAGAGAAAGAGGAGGAGATGGACGAGGAGGCGGAAGGAGAAAGAGAAAGAGATGGAAGAGAAAGAGGACGAGAAAGAGGAGAATGAGAAGGAGGAGGAGGAGAAAGAGGAGGAGGAGAAAGAGGAGGAGAAGGTGGAAAAAGAGGAGGAGGAATAGAAAGAGGAGGATGAGGAGAAAGAAGAGGAGGAGGAGGAGTAGGAGGAGGAGAAAGAGGAGGAGGAGGAGGAGAAAGAGGAGGAGGAGAAAGAGGAGGAGGAGAAAGAAGAAGAGGAGAAAGATGAGGAGGAGATAGAGGAGGAGGTGGAGGAAGAAGAGGAGGAAGAGAAAGAGCATGGGGAGGAGAAGGAGAAGAGGAGGAGGAGGAGAAAGAGGAGGAGGAGAAAGAGGAGGAGAAAGAGAGGAGGAGAAAGAGGAGCAGGAGAAAGAGGAGGACGAGGAGAAAGAAGACGACGAGGAGGAGGAGGAGTAGGAGGAGGAGAAAGAGGAGGAGGAGAAGGAGGAGAAGGAGAGGAGGAGAAAGAGGAGGAGGAGAAAGAGGAGAGGAGAAAGAGCAGGAGGAGAAGGAGGAGAAAGAGAAAGATGAGAAAGAGGAGGAGGAGAAAGAGGAGGAGGAGGAGGAGGAGAAAGAGGAGGAGAAGAGGAGAAAGAGGAGGAGGAGGAGAAAGAGGAGGAGGAGAAAGAGAGAAGAGGAGGAAAAGAGAAGAGAAAGAGGAGGAGGAGAAAGAGAGGAGGAAAAGGAGGAGGAGGAGAAAGAAGAGGAGGAGGAGGAGAAAGAAGAGGAGGAGGAGGAAAAGTAGGAGGAGGAGAAAGAGGAGGAGGAGGATGAGAAAGAGGAGGAGGAGAAAGAGGAGGAGGAGAAAGAAGAAGAGGAGAAAGATGAGGAGGAGATAGAGGAGGAGGTGGAGGAAGAAGAGGAGGAAGAGAAAGAGCATGGGGTGGAGAAAGAAGAGGAGGAGAAAGAGGAGGAGGAGAAAGGGGAGGAGGAGAAAGATGAGGAGGAGAAAGAGGAGCAGGAGAAAGAGGAGGACGAGGAGAAAGAAGACGACGAGGAAGAGGAGAAGTAGGAGGAGGAGAAAGAGGAGGAGAAGGAGGAGAAAGGAGAGGAGGAGAAAGAGGAGGAGGAGAAAGAGCAGGAGGAGAAAGAGCAGGGCGAGAAGGTGGAGAAAGAGGAAGATGAGAAAGAGCAGGAGGAGAAAGAGGAGGACGAGTAGGAGGAGAAAGAGGAGGAAGAGGAGAAAGAGGAAGAGGAGGAGAAAGAGGAGGAGGAGAAACAGCATAAGGAGGAAAAAGAAGAGAAAGAGGAGGAGGAGAAACGGGAGGAGGCGAAACAGCATGAGGAGGAGAAAGAAGTGGACGAGGAGGAGAAAGAGGAGGAGGAGAAAGAGGAGGAGAAAGAGGAGGAGGAGAAATAGGAGGAGGAGATAGAGGAGGAGGAGGAGGAGAAGGAGAAAGAGAAAGAGATGGAAGAGAAAGAGGACGAGAAAGAGCAGAATAAGAAAGAGGAGGAGGACAAACAAGAGGAGGAGGAGGAAAAGGAGGAGGAGGAAAAAGAGGAGGAGAAGGTGGAAAAAGAGGAGGACGAGGAGAAAGAGGAGGACGAGGAGAAAGAAGACAAGGAGGAGGAGTAAGAGGAGGAGAAAGAGGAGGAGGAGGATGAGAAAGAGGAGGAGGAGAAAGAGGAGGAGGAGAAAGAGCAGGAGGAGAAAGAGGAGGACGAGATGGAGGAGAAAGAGGAGGAGGAGGTGAAAGAGGAGAAAGAGGAGAAAGAGGAGGAGGAGGAGAAAGAGGAGGAGGAGGAGAAAGAGGAAGAGGAGGAAGAGAAAGAGGAGGAGGAGAAAGAGGAAGGGGTGAAAGAGAAGGAGGAGTAGGAGAAAGAGAAATAATTATGTATGACGCAACAGTCATGCAGCATCCGTTCACATGCGTCGTTGCAGTGTGTACTCAGAGCGGCAAGACTGTTGCGTCAGACACATTTATTTATCTTTCTGCTCCTTCTCCTCCTCCTCCTTCTGCTCTTCCTCTTTTTCCTCCTCGTCCTCCTCTTTCTCCTCCTCCTCTTTCTTCTCCTGATCTTCCTCCTCCTCCTCTTTCTCCTCCTCTTTCTCCTACTACACCTCTTTCTCCTCCTCCCCTTTCTTCTCTTCCTCCCCTCTTCCTCCTCCTCTACCTCCTCCTCCTCTTTCTCCTCCTCCTCTTTCTCCTCCTCCTCTTTCTCCTCCTCCTCTTTCTCCTCCTCCTCTTTCTCCTTCTCCTCCTCTTTCTCCTCCTCCTTCTCTTTCTCCTGCTCCTCTTTCTCCTTCTCCTCTTTCTCGTCCTCCTCATTCTCTTCCTCCTTTTTGTCCTCCTCCTCTTTCTGCTGCTCCTCCTCCTCTTTCTCCTCCTACTCCTCCTCCTATTTCTCCTCCTTGTCTATCTCCTCCTCCTCTTTCTCCTCCTCCTCTTTCTCCTCCTCCTCTTTTTCCTCCTCCTCCCCCTATTTCTCCTCCTCCTCTTAAAATATGTGTTTTGGTAGCGTTTTCTTCATTAAGACACTGACTGTCAAATAGGGATATTTATCAAAAATCACATACCGTCTCTTAAATTTTTATGTACAAGTGAACCTATTCAAAGGCGAGCTCTGTTGGAGACTGCAAACCCCAAACAAATTACATGCATTTGTAATTGTATGTTGAACATTTTGTCAATGGAGTATCAATTACCACCTGCTTTGCTTGAAGACGTTAGGCCTTATAGCGACGACATATTAACTTTGGCTAGTCCTCGAAGTAGTTTTATGAGAAAAAAGCGGATACTGGTTCAAAAAGGTGCAGTATTTCTTGATGTCTTACTTGGTCCTATTTTAGTCATATTGCAAAAACGTTTCTTTAAACAAGTCACATTTAAAAAAAACTACAATCCGTTAAGAGCCACCAAATCATTGAAAGAATACAAACGAAATATTCTCATAATGCCTAAAAACTTAGAATAGGAGGTGTATACTCCAGAAACCCAACACGCCGAGAATTTTGGGAATTAGTCGGAGAGCCATCGGTTATTACGAATTACACGGGGGTGAGTAACAGCTAGGGTTAGGGGGTTGGATAAAAGTTAGTGTTAGAGGGTCCCAGAGGAGCCTGAGACGAATAAAGGAGGCGACGCGGTTTTGCTATGGTAACACTGCTAATGACCTTCTCTCCCAGACTTGCCTTAGCGCTTAATCCCTTAATGACTCCTAATGAGTTTCTCTTTTGTCTCCTGCACGTGCACTGAGGATAAATATGCAAATATCACACTTAGTAACAGAAAGCGTTGGAACGCTTTCAAAGTAATAAATCGCTTTGCCTTTAGTTCATATTTCGACACTTAAAATCGTTCTTTTCGCGACTTCTCGAAGTGATCCTCATTCTATTTTCCTACGACTTCCTCGCTTATAAACGAACTCTGTTTGAATATTTAGGTGCTAAATCTAATATAATATTCATGATATGCTATTAATTCACGTCTATACGTTATCGCTGCCAATTCAGACACTTAGGCTGTTCAAAACTCTCTATATTCCTCCAGATAAAGTTTCAGATGAAAAATATAAAGTAGGGTAAAATGTATATATGAAAAGGTAATTACTATTACTGTGAGGATATAAGTCGAGTACCTTTTGATAATGACGTACCCGAGAACTTCGGAAATCAATCGGAGAGCTATCGGTTATAATGACGTATTACATGGGGGATTGGATAAATTTTAGGGTTGGGGGCTCCGGAAAGCCATTAAAAGCGTAAATTAATACAAGGCTAAAATGATGACGTCATGGGTGGTGTTCTTTTCAACACCCGAACCACCCGCCTTCCTATACTACTGATCGTAAAGAGACGTTAAAGGGGCAGTGTCACCATTGCGCACATAGAAATAACTTCAGAAATTATCGGAAATAGCTCTAAATTGGAATGATATATTCTACGGTATTACAATGAAAGCAGCTGTGATGCGAAGTCGCTATCGCTACATGAGCCATATCCAGCAACGATTTTAACATCTTTCCATCACTCAAATATAGTCAGAGATAAGTAAATACGTTTGTGCTGACTATTCCCTGCTTTCTGTGAACTATTTGATCCCTCGTATTTTCTCTTTCGGCCTGAATTATCGCGTCTTCCACCATGCACCCCGCCAAGTGCGGCCGCCATCTTCGAAACAAACTTGAAAACGTACAGGCTTTAGTTTTTCCAAGTCGGCGCGTGATTATTGCGTGGGATTTGCGAGTGACAATGCCCCTTTAATGTTGTAGGGACAATCAACTCGAACATTTTTCATGTATATTATTATTATTAAGTAATAGCATATGGTGTTTGTGCAATTTTCAAGACTAAGTGCATGTGATGCGTTTGGGTGCTTGGTGTAATATATCATGTACGAGGGGGAGTGTTTCATCAGGATGTCCAAACACCGAGACGTTTGTTGAAAACCGAGGCGAAGCTGAGGTTTTTGAACAAACTTCGAGGTCTTTGGATTTCCTGATGAAACACCTCTCCGAGTGTTTGATATAGCATCTCAAAGAAACCAGTTTTCCAAGAAAAAATCAAGGTAAAAGTTTGCTTAATTCATGTAATTTCTTCCTCCAATATCAAAACCACCGACAAGGTACTGATTTCCTTTGTGTTTTCCTCATGAATTATTAACGAGTTTGAGATGTAATGTAACAAACCTGTGTTACTACACTGTAAATGAAAAGGGGCTGAAACGACCCAAAAAATTGGGCCCAAAACGGTGACCGCAAAATAGATATTTTTTGGGGGTCAAAATGGCACCTATAACAAGCCGGCCCCTAAGGGACGATTTGACTCTTTGAGGGTAAGGGCTGTTTTGGCTTTAGACAGGGGCTGTTATGGAAAAGGCAGGGACTGTTTCAACTTTTAACCAGGGCCATTTCAGAAAATCGCGGGGCTGTTTTGGAAAATCAAGGAGTCAATTTGGCTCCTATTAAGAGGCATTATGACCCCTAGAAAGCGTCGATTTAGCTTGTTGAGCAGAGCTATTTTGGCTCCAATATAAAGGGTAGTTTTAGCCCCAATGGAAGGGCTGTTATTGAAAAGACAGGGGCTGTTTCAACTTTTAACCGGGGCCATTTCAGAAAATCGTGGGGCAGTTTTGGAAAATCAGGGAGTCAATTTGGCTCCTATTCAAAGGCTTTTCAGGCCCGAAAAAGTGTCGAATTAGCTTACTAAGCGGAGCTGTTTTGGCTCCAATGATAGATGTCAGTTTCAGTCAAGGGCCTGTGATAGAAGCAGTGTCTCTTTCAAGTTTTGGCCAGCAAATGGAATAACATACAGTACCATCACTAAAATGAGAATTTGTGGAAACAGCATGTTTATTATTTATTGCTGCGCTACAGTACTTGGTACAGTACATATAACAGTTTACTATGTTTGAACAAAATAATCAAACGTTTCTCATTGATATATGTAAATTAACCTACTGGGCTAGTTAATAAAACCAACACAACTCTGAAACAAAAAAAAAATTATAAACATGGTGCCAATACCAAGTCTTATAGTTTCTAAGAAGCATAAAACACTCTTGCCATTACTGTAATCAATATTAAGAATTTATAAACTTGCCAACAAGGCAAGAACAGCCTCGAAACAGCAGTTGTTTGCGATTGTGCAGAACTCCTTCCCTTCTATTATCAAGACCATCTTTTCATATTCCAGTACACGGCCGAAAACTACAATATGGGGTGGTGCCAAGTTTGATAATAGGTCTGTTAATGAGAGCTGATAAGATGCAGATTACACAGGATGCACCTTACAAAGACTAATGTTCGCGTATTACATAAGTCACAGCTTGTTCCAAACCCCATATAAATGAGTCAGTTCGCGTCTTATGTAAGGTGCGTCTTGTATAAGCCGTGTCTTATGGGCTCTCATATAAATGGCCCTATTGTATCAACCACATTTTCAGTATCCTAAAAACAACAAAACCTACAATTAGGCTTTTCATGGTAAACAAATAATATATAATCCCTGATTACTGTACAATGCGATTACAGTATATTCATGTCTGCCTGACAAGAACCGAAAAAGCACCCGGCAACAGTAAAATATATTACCTTGATCAATAACAAACAAAGCTGCTCTTGATTTAATTTCTAGAATTAAAAAAATACAATCATGCTAAATGAGAAAGTGTTAAAGATGGGTGGCAATAGCCATAACATATACAGTGTACGTCCTTCTGGTAACACTGCATGTATACTGGAAGAAATGGACAAAGTGGTTGACCTATTTAGCCTATTTCTGGAAAGACAATAATGTGATACCAAGACAGGTTGTCTAGACAATAATGGGTTAAGAATCCAGAGATGTACCACAATAGGTGACTTGCGCTATTGAAGTCACATGATCTCAATCCTCATAAAATAACAGGTATAAAATTATAACTCTATCAAATGGATATATTGTACATTGGTGTTTTAAGTAAAATTTCAGAATTTTTATCATCAAAAAATGCATTGTCTTGGAGAAAACAGTGATATTATAGCTGGTTATGTGACTACAGTATAATAAAAATTTCATGAATACACAAAATCTTCTTCAAAGGCAAATTTTGCACTCAAACTACAAGAAACATGTAACGAGTCAGTTTGATATTGTTCATATCAAGTTTTAGCAGAAGTTATGACCTTTCACAGCATCTAAATGTATTTTTATTTTGGCCGCCTTAATTGTGGCCAAAAACAAAATGTGTTTTGATCATGCTAAACGTTAACTGTTTCTGCTAAAAATTGGCCTGCTCAACATCAAACCGTTTTTCTACATGTTTGTTGAAATTTTTATTTTAGTCACGTGACCAGCTACAATACCACTGTTTTCTCTAAGACAATGCAAGTTTTAAAAATCAAAATTTAACTTAAAACATCACCCTAGCTATGTCCATTTTGTAGGGTTATAATCTCATACCAGCTATTTTAAGAGAATTGAAATCACATAACTTAATTAGTGCAAGTCGCCTATTCTCCCACTTCAAAGACCCTCATATAATGTGAATACATACTGTAATTGGAAGTAATGCATGAGAACAGACTTGAAGATGGAATACACTTTGAAATGTCATGTCCCCCGCACAAAGATTTGTCCCCATGGGTCAGCCTCGGCCCCTTTCCTCAGCTGAACAAAATCATCTGTAAAGGCCCTGTTCAGTAGGAATGGGTTAAGGGACAAGAAGTATTTATTCTAAGGTACCTGTATTTTAGGTAATGTGAATATACTAAGACAGTACTATACACTGTACGGGTGCACCGGATATAGTATCCAGCTGGATTATCTAATTGTACTTGTATATAATAACTACAGTAATTTTGCCAAAGTAAAATCATAAAAATCATGTCAAAAGAAACAAGTCAGAGATAAGAATCATTAGCAGAGCAAAGCAAGTACAGCACAATATATCTCATAACAAAACTATTGAAATCTACAGTACTAGTACATACCATGGTGGGCAGTTTGAATTTTTTCTACCAGTTACAGGTTTTAACCTTGAATAATTATAAAGAACATGGTTGTAATAAGACATTAGTACTGCTGCAATTTACTGTAATATAAGATGTGTCTTTTCCCCTACTGTAATGGAACATACAATTTTTTTACTTTTGCTTGTTCAAACTCTGAGCTTGATCACTGTAGAAAATTGTGCGATTGCTATAACCCAATTTCCATATTATTTAAAATTCTAAGCATATTTAGTTATTTCCATTAAGTTTTTACTGTTCTCTTTTTGCAAACATTGATTAGTTAAGTCCAGCGAAACTAAACTGGAAGTACAGTGATGCCTGTCAAAAAGTAGCCACTCCCTAAAATAACTAAACCACTTATAAAGTTTCTTAGCTCTTACCACTGGAAAACTATTCACCACTCACAATCTGTGGTAGACATTAGACAACCTTCAACCACAGCCAATTTTGTATACATACATTTATATTTTGAAACACAAAACTCCCTCCAATAATCTTTCCCAGGCTCCCAAATATAATCCTTATCTAAATAATATTAAATTCTACCAAAAGGTACTTTAAATTAAAAAGGCTTTTTTTTTTAAAGTTTACATGTACAGTAATTTATTAAATTAGGCATGACAACTGATTTAAAAGTAAAATATTACAAATGCTATCTACAGTATATAACAATACATGTACATGTAGAGAATACTGTACAGAACTAATTTAGTTAGAAATTAATATAATAAATTCCAGCACGGTACATGTAATTTTGAAACACGACGTGGCAGTATACCAAAGCTATACACATCTATTCTATAGCAGTGCATGTGGGATACAACCCATCATATAATGCAGGATCAATGTGCGGATAATTACATTTGTAAAATTTTCTTCTATTACCTGGAAACTTTTTACTACACAATCACTAACATAATTAGCCTTATTTAAATCTACCATGCTTGGCTCTAACTGCAGCAGAACCTTGGATGACAATGTTATCTAACTTAATGTCACAATGGACAATACCCAATGAGTGCAAATAGAAAAATCCATGGCAAAACTTGCCCAGGACATCCAACCAATTGTTTGGAGAAATTTCCCTTCAACAATGAAAATATTGTACAACATTTTGAATCAGCCAGACCACAAAATTTCATAAGAAATTTGGGATTAATAACAATAGCAACACCAAACACAAAAGGAAAACATCTGTGTGAAACTTGAGTTGAAATAGTCATTTCATATCCTCTTCTTTTACAAATAAATAAATTCATACTCCTTTGTCCGCAACAAGTACAGATTCACCAGAAACAAGTAACCTCATTATCTTATAAACCCCAATGGCCCAAAACAACCCTTTCCCAAAATAACTTCCTCCCCGTTGTCATCTAAACCTGAAGTTAGCTGATCTCCTACTGTATATTTATAGTTTTGACATTTTTGGAGTTCTCAAAATTGAGGTTTGATATCAGATTATCATTGGTGGATTTTAAGAGAGTTTATAGTTCCGCGTGACATTTTTTTCTCTGAATCTCAACTTTTAGCTTATCATTTTCAGATTTAAAATAGACTCAGAATTAATTCAAACGATTAATTGCCTTTTTCCTGGCTCTTCTATAATCTAAAAGTTTCTCTTTCTTGTAATTCACATGTGTTCTATTTGGAAAAATATTAATAATCATATTTCTAATCTGTACAGTTCTGTTCCCACACAAGATCTTTGCACCCACACATCGTGTTTAGGACAAAGTTCCAGAACATAAAAATGTTTTTCCAACAGCCCTGCAGGTTCCCAAAGACTGTGTAGCCCATGTATATCATAGTACAGACCATAGAAATGCGATTAAATAAACATTGCCATATCAACAGCACACTTGTAAAATTGATACATAGAATATGAATACAAAAATGGAGGATTTTGCTTCAAATAATGTAAATAACACAAATCAGAAAATTTTATATGCTGCAGTCCTACAAACTCATACATATGCATGTACATTGTCCTGACTCTTAAACACAGAGCGAGCGCATAAGTACTGGCTGAGTACCTCAGACAATCCTGGCCAAACGCATCTGATTGGTCCACACAGCTAAAATTACTTCCGGCCTTACCGAGGAACTTTGGCTGAAGAGTGAAGACTGAAGAGTGGAGCTTTTGTGAGACGTTTTGTTTACTGTTTTTAAATTAAACTTGCTGCTTTCCAAACGTCGAATTTGTCTTTTTCAAGTGTAACACATCATTTTGAGTAGAAAGACGGAAAAATTACGCCTTCAATAAGTCGAAACAAAAACTAAGGTGAGGAAAAACCGTACGAAAAACACAAAAACAATTATGCGACAGAAACTGTACGAAGACATCTGAAACTTTGTTCCTTTTTTGCAACAAAAACAATGCGTATATTAAGCTATGCTATCGAAAACAATTAGTACTGCAATGGGCACAGACAATGTATGAGTATATGTACATGTAGTTAAAACTTATTGTTCTTTAGTAGGTCTCCAGTTTCCTATTAAAATGAAAACATGTTTTGGACAAATGTTCGAGCGTGCGGAAATATGTCAACACAAAGAGCAAAAACAGTTTTGATAGTGACGAAAGATTTTAGCAACAAACTTTGATATTAAATTAACTCCTATCTGCAGAACTGTCCGGTTTTAAGGCATGCAGCCAGTAAAAAATCTCGAATCCTTGCTAGACACAACAAAATGCACAAGCAAAAAGACCAGCGAGAACAAGAAACCAGTCATTAGCTTAGGCAACATTTCAGTTCAAAATTTGAGTAGCCCGTGTCGATTTAGGCATAAGAAATTTAAGAAACTTAAGCTTAATAAACAATAGAAATAATGAGAGAAAAACAAAAAGTCATATGCATTCAATTCGCTAAAAAGGTTAGCCGTCTAGCAATGGAACGTTTGTAGCGTCTCACCGTTTTTCTTGTTGAATGCAGATGTTTGTATTCTTCGCTTTTTTTCTTCATATATTCCGTCCTTGTAATTATAAGACCCTTTTATGTACACCACGAATGTTGATAATGAATATATCCATGTAGATGCCTGAACATCATCACACTTTTCAACGACGATTTGACTAGGCAAACAGCTTTGTTTTTGCACGACCGACAGTAAAAATAGGGAACCCAGTAAATGTTGTCTGGAAAGCCAGACAAATGGCTTCCTAAAAGTTCTCAATTATTTGTGCCGATTTATTGACTTGCAAAAAGCAAAGTTCATATAAAAACTTATTTATTGTCTTCGTTTAAATGGTCTGTTTTAGTTAAATATCAAAGTATTGTCTTTTATGTGGAACTCTATTTAAAAAAACGGCGAAAGACAAAGCAGCTATAACTCACGTGACCTTCAAACATCGTTTGAAAGCAAGGTCATATAAGCTTATATATTTTACAAATTTATTGATCAAACAAATTTAATCACTTCAGAATTGTTTTTATCTAAGACACTTATGCTTCTCTTTACAATTTACGTAGATAATTGAAAAGGTTAAAAGGTTATAAATGAAAGATAATTCTCAAAACTTCACCAGCTCACTGACTCGTTGTTAACTTGGCTGTTGACATTTCAAACTGTCAGTGCGTAGCCGGTGGGGACCCTTTTATACGCTCGCTCCGTGTTTAAAAGTGACCTTCAAAATTAGAGGAATAGACAGACGCAAAGTGCTGTGTCATGGGCAGCAATCAAGCCAGTAAACACAAATTTAAGTTATTTCGAAAATAAATATGACAACTAAGTACAGTACAGCTGCAGTTTAACTCTAAGATTGGAGCAATGACTGCACTCGAACTCTTTAATATACCAAGAGGTCAAATGAGTATAGGAAACATAAAGCATTGATGTACTGTACAACAGACCCCCAAAGATTCAAGAAACAACGATATTTAAGTAGCCATAGCCTTAATATCAGTAATTAATGTGGGTTAGGAAGAAGCTTTATACGACGACTCAAAATATGCTCCCAACGTACTGCATTAAACCACAGCAAAAAATAATATAAACGAACATACAGTATATTAGAAATCTAAAATATCGCACAATACCTATACTTACTTACAACAACCGATAGACCTGCTTGATCGGGAGAACTACAGGACTACTGCTGGTTTACACTTTCTTCTTCAAAATTCACCGTCACTCACAGTAATAGGAACCTACAAATATACACAAAGAGAAAAGCTGAAATTACTAAATAGTTGTAGTTCGTTTCCACAGCGAATTTTGAATGAATATTGAGGCCAATGGCATTGTATAAATCGATCGTCCACACAAAGTATAAATGGTCCGCAGCGATTAAAATTCTCTCCCATTTGACTAGTTCACTACTATAAGCGTTTCTCAAACGTACTTTCCTGACAATTGGTAACACTTGAATAATAAGAAATACTGAAATGAACGCGGTTTTATCCTCCTCTTCCAAAGAAATCCCAACCGTCACTTGCAAAGTTGGCGCCAATACTTAGTACGCATGCTCTAAATGTATCTATAACGTCATCGATCACGGGCGCGTGAAAGATCGTTTCCAGATTCCTGTATATGAACACACCCCACACTAAATTCTTTCAATGGGCTTTTAGGCGTAAACGGCGGGGAAAAGTTTCAGTGTCTTCAGGACAGTACTCATACAATAAAGATTTTATAATATGAACTAAGAAACCTTCGTGAAAGCATCTTATCTTTTCTGCTAAGACGTCAAAGAGCAATCCTTTAAATTTTTGGCGCAGTTTAATGGAAGGGAATTCGGAAAACCCCTCACTTCAACTTCATCTTTATACAAGGCTTGAATGTCCTCGCCATCTAATAATTCGTTCTCTATACATGTACAAATATTTTAAATATTAATACAAAAGTTACATTAATAAATCAAAATTCATGAACTGAAAAATAGGATGGGTAACTCACCAAAACGTTCCACAACATCATTAGGAAAATCGTTGCACACCAACCAGTCTTTCAACTCCAAACACGTAAACGTTTTCTTGTAGATATCCACTGATGTACGGTAGGCTTGCTCAGGCTAAGTCTGCCTTACAAAAGCTCGGACTGATATACTCAAAATACAGTAGAAGGCTCATATTTCTACTCCCCTAAAAATATGTCACATGACCAGAAGATTTACTCCCGACCAATAGAAATTTTTGAAACGAGATAAGACCACTTCTTTCACAGTTTCACCTGAAGCTGTTTTTGTTGCCAAAATCAGATAAAAAGCACTTTCTCCCGATCCCAATCCGATTTAACGCTAGAGTCGAATTGGCACAGGAGTCGATTTGATCAGTAAAAGAGTCGATTCGCAAAAAGGAGCCAAAATGGGGCCAACTGGAGCTGATATGGATATCATAAACGACTCCAAAAGTGCGGCTAAAACCGACCTTAGCGTGAGAGTCGTTTTGATTTGAGGGGATAAATTGGAAAACGGTGGGGCTGATTTGGAAAATGAAGGGGCTGTTATGGAAACGGATAGGGCTAATTCAGCGTTTTGGTGTACCTAAAATGGCCTGTGAGTGTCGATCTAGCTTCCAAATGCCGAAATGGCTTTCGCATGGGGCCAAAACAGCTTTGGCCCCAAAAGGGCTAAAACACAAAATTGGGTCGTTTCAGCCCTTTTTCATTTACAGTGTACCCTTCAAGTCTTTGGAAAACTCACTCATGCATGATTATTTTAGTTGTATTCGAAATGTTCCCATTTGTTATTTATTTTACATTTTTAAATAGTTTTACCCTTACAACAAACGAAACAATGACCATACCTGCATATTGTCTGCGATCAAAATATTCTGAGGAAGGAGCGCATTATGAACGATCAGCTTTGAGGAAAGGTAGCTGATAGCTTCTATTAGATCTTTTGCAATTGTGACCACCATGTTTCCAGTAAGCTTGTAGTCATTTTTATCAAGAAAGTCATGAAGCGTTTGCGTTGATGGGAGTTTGTAAACTATCAGACTTGAAAACGCAATAGAAACAAAATATTAAAAAGAAATATTTTAAAATCTCTCCAACAGCATGTAATCAAATCCATTTTCTAACGACTTTTCGAACAGATGTTTCCATCAACGGTTTTCTAACGTTTTTCTAATGGTTTTCTAACTTCAGCAATGGATATTTGTGGTAGAAATTTGTAAATTTATGGTAATAAAGTTATATATTCATCTATAACGCAATATATAGACATACCAGTCATCATATTGCAGCTCTTCTTTTGATGTTCCTGGCAACTCTGGTTTCCTTACACAACTTGTCTTGTTAGCTGACAGGAACGGAATTAAACAATGTAGTATGTCAAATATTTTGGACACAAATTTAGATATAAAACCAATATCGGCAATATAACGGGAAAAAACACCATTTTACCTTCGGCACTCCACAAGAAAGCCAAAACGTTGCGATGTCCACCATCTGAGCATAACGAGGAGAGAATACTTGTTGTATTTCTCCAAGCGTTCTCGTTATCATTTTTATAAACGTGAACAAGACGCAATTCTTCCTCTCCATTGACTTCTTCTAGTGCAGCAAATGACTTCTAAAACCGAAAACAACTTATATGATGCGAAACGATCTCCTTCCTTCTTTCCTTCGTTCTTTCCTTCCTTCCTTCCTTCCTTCCTTCCTTCCTTCCTTCCTTCCTTCCTTCCTTCCTCCCTTTCTTCTTTCCTACCCTCCTGCCTTGTCTGACAATATTCTCACTTGCATATGTTTTCTTCTATATCTCCATAATCTTCCTACTGAACTATTGTTTTACCTTAGTCTAATTATAAATGTCAAAGCCAGCAAAATATATTTGGAAAAGTCATTCAATCTGACAGACGAGTAAAATCAAAATAATTAAATGAAAACTAACTTTTCATTATATACTTCATGAACTTTCGTCAACGTTTCGTTGTTAACATCACAACATCTTCAGAGATGATACCTGATAAGGCCAGAATGCCTAGATATATATTTACCGAATTATCAATAATTAAACATGCATTAACCAATCAGAGAAAGATACTATAAAGATAAGTTACAGGGGTAGAAAACAGTAAACTAAAACAAAATAAATCAAAACTGACAAATGTTGTCATGAAAGACCGGTGCATGCAGAAATGGGAATTTCGTCTCTTACTGGTAAGAAACGCACTAACCCCACTTTCACTAGCATTCCATCTCATTTCATTGACACTACACTGGTCACCCTGTTTCATTTAATGATTTTAAAAGATTTTTTTCTAGTTTGAACTCCTCTTAAGCGAAAATCTACTCATTTGCAATCTTAAACTCTCTCTAAATGCATATATTCGTTCCGCACCGCTTTTTCTATGATAATATGTCGGTCAGCATTCATTTATTTTTTTATTCGTTTACTGTTTCCTACAATTGTAACTTCTATTTATAGTATTCTTCTCTGATTGGTTAATGCATGTTTAATTATTGATAACTCTGTTAATATATACCTAGGCATCCTGGACTTGTCAGTTATTATATCTGAAGATGTTGTGACGTTAACAACAAAACGTAATATATTTATTATTAAATATTATGATTTTACTCCTGTGTCTAATTGAATGGCTAATCTAAAATCTAAAGATATTTTGCTGGGCTTTGATATTTAGAATTAGACTACGCTTCTGGCCCAATCAATCCATAGTTAATTGTTTTACCTTGATTTTTTCGTCGAAACCAAACAGTTCAATGTTTTCAAGCAGTCTTATGGAATATTTCCTGCTTGAAGTAGTTTCCACGAGTTCTTTCCTCACAGCTGGGATAAATGCTTTACTCTTAAGTTCTATCATGCAGTGACGTTCCTGCAAAGCTCGTGGTGTTCCTGTTATGGCAAGAGATGGACCATTAAAATTAACAAGTCGTTTACTAGTCTTCGTTTGATTCAAGGTTTTTGAAACCGAGCGCAGTGTTAGCGTGAACGCTGATCCCAGCGACGAGTGTTACAGAATGGTAATTTGGATTTTTTTTAAAGCAACTCCAAACAGGTGCGTTATAGTGTTGTTACTTTCGAATGAACCCGGTTGATATGCTAGAAAAGCGCGGTATGCCATTTCTTGTTTTTCGACAATAACAATGAAGGTGAAGAAATGAAGAAAAGCTTAGTGTGAAAGGAACGCCAAAGATAATGTTGCGAAATGTTCGTTTATAACTACTTCTGTGCATGCTTGAAGTAGTTTCAACGGGATTATTTGGTGCTAAGACGATTCACAGCAGTTCCAAAGGATATCTTCAAAGAAGGTCTGAAAATGGAGGAAATTTAAAGCTGTTCTTTAGTGTCGAGTCTGGTGTATTTGTTTAGTTGAATGACTTGAATTGAAATTATTACGAAGACAAAGTCAAAGTGTTTTGGTAAGTCTTTTCGCCGTTTGCAAGTTTCAAGGCAGTTTTGTATTTTGTATTTTAAAAGTCTTTGGTATATAACAAAACGCTTGTTGACTTTTGCCTCGAGAAACATCGAGTTTTACGGTCCCTCAGGCTTCAATGTCACCCTCGGGCTAAAGCCCTCGGGTGACATTGAAGCCTTCGGGTCCGTAAAACTCGATGTCTCCCTCGGCGCCAGTCAACAAATGTATAGTGAATTTACTCCGATGTCCGCTTAATACAGGTTTTTAACCCTTTACATGGAATCGGACATTTTTCTCCCTACTTATATATTTTACTCTGGCTAACGCCAGGCGATTTCACTTGTCAACTGGGTACCTCTTGCAGAAACCTACTTGTTAAAGGGTTAACAATACAAATTACCAAATTGGCTTTACTAAATTGTCCGGTCTGTTTCATGCAGGTGTCCGCTGAATAGTGGTCCGTTAAACGGTAAATATTAAAAGGAAATTTCAGGACCCATCGAGTTAGTGTCGGTTGAATGGAGTGTGTCCGCTTAATTGAGATGATTATTTTAAGTTTCGAATTTCGCATCATTTGAAATTCAAAGTGCGCTCGGATTGCATTAAGGTCGATATATAGTCTTTAAATTTAATTAACAACTTATTTCTATATAAGTATATAATGTTTTACTTAAACGATTATAGTTCTTGCCTTGCGAATTTCCACGCTGCGTTGCTGCAGTAGGTGCTGAAAAAGGCCATAATGTAGCAATCTTGTCGCGTACCAGTGGAGTCGAGAATGTGTAGAGAAATGGGTTGATCGCACTGTTAATTGGCAGCAAGTATACTGGAATCCAGGCATAGACTACCTTGCTCGGGTCGTAAAAGTCTCCAGCTAAGCTTAAAATGCTTATCGTGATGACAGGAACCCAGCATAAACCATCAGTAAGGATAATAAACATCATTCTCTTGGCGATTGTTGCCTCTTTGTTCATTCGTGTCGACCTCGCAGCTCTCCCTGATTTGAAGATTGCCCGAAACATCATAACGTAAGCCACAAGCATGAAAAAGAATGAGATACCGTTGAGAAAGATGAAAATAGCAACATAGTATTCCCAACCAGTTAGTCTATTGACCGAAAGTTGAAGTGGAATACAGAACCCAGTACGACCAAACATATTCACATTCTGGTCATAATCGTGGAAGTAGTCATCGTTTAGCAAAGGAGCAGCAGAAATAGCTGAGCCCAAAAGCCATACAAAGATCATAATTATGACTGCTTTTTTTATGGAAATGCGTCGAAAACGCATTGAAAAGACAATACAAACAACGCGATCAAGTGTAACCATGCACAATGTCAAGACAGACACTTCACTAGATAGTGTTGAAAGAACACCAGCAAAGCTACATAGATCACTTGCTCGCCAAGAAACATCGTGTTTAAAGTAAGCACCTCGCCATACAGTATTTTTGTAAGCTATCATCAACATGTAAACACCCATTAAGAAATCGGCCACGGCAAGATTGGTTAAAAGAAATGAGTTCACTTGGCCTTTATCCTTTCCAATTATCCTCCACAAAACTACACCCAAGTTTCCTACACAAGCCATCGCCCCCAAAACCCAAATAGAGTACATAAGAAATGTGTTTTCCAGCAATTCGTCACAACTTGATAAACCGCTGCCTTGAAGTGATGCACAAGAAACACCTGAAACTGCTTTCTCGGCGTAACAACACAAAGTGAAGTGGTCGACTTTCCTATACAATGCATTGAATAAAAAAATAATAGTATCAGGATAGCACATGAAAAACGGATAATCCTGGAGTTAAGCCTATCATATCTAGATTTAGACTTGTGAAAAGAAAGTTGGTCATTTATTCTTTAAAGGAATACATTTCATCACCACGACCGAAACTTCTGGTCGACATTTCTCTGTTAACGTGTAAGATCTCATGACAGCGTCAAAGCCCCTATTTTTCTCGAACTTGTCCTAATCAGACTTTCTTGTCTGATCAGACTTTAGTATCTTATTCCGGCTAACCCTAAACGTGACGATTTTTTCAACAACAGGAGAACCCTCCTAATAAAAAAAGGGGGGGACATGCGTTTCATGGCCGTCAGAAATTTTGACTTCGTGTAATGTCTACAAAGCGACATCACCACTTTACTCAACATTGTACTTCGGTACAGTAGCGGCGAAACATAGGTACTTCCCTAGATCAATTTATTTGAAGAGAGTATGTACAATTGTCCACTACGCATTTACTTTTTCTGTTGGGCATCCGATTTTCAAGTATTGTGTGTTTTACTCTGGATAACGTCAGACGATTTTACTCGTGGCAGAGAAATCCTACCAACGGGAAAACTGTTAATCATTAACTTATTAAATTGGCAAGATTAAGTTATCTTAGGATGTATGTTGCCGAAGGAGTTGAATTTGACGACGAGAAGAAAAGAAAAATCAATACTTACAATCTTTTTAATGATTTAAATGGACTAAATAGATCTTCAGGAATTCTTTCAAAATGGTTATTTGATAAGTCGCTAAAAAGATTAAACAAAAGCGAATATTTTAGTTACAAAATATATATATATATATATATATATATATATATATATATATATATATATATATATATATATTGATTATTGATAAATGATAATAAATGTATTGATTTTGATGGTAAAAATGCACTACAAGCGCCTAACATATTTTTCCCAACCGGCATGTCATAGAAACCTTCAATTCTTGCGGAAGGTTTTTGGAACATCAAATGTAAATCGTGTCCAAACAATTTTAGATAGGATTGTTTAAAACGCGGAATTGAAAATTATAGAAAAAAGCAGATTAAAAAAATGTACAGTTCAACCCCTAACTGGCCCACCTTCAAGGCGCTGGAATGACTTGTGGAAATTATCTGCACAGTTCCATTGCATACAAGTTCTACCGATGAATTTTAGATATTTTGTATATTATGCGACATTTCTGCACTCGATAAATGCTTTAGGATTTTTGAGGAAATGCGAGCAATTTTGTCTTAACTGTTTATTTGTTTATTATTTTAGATTCATAATTTTCAAATAGTCCTGGCCAAAAGTTATAAAATTAAGGTGCAAAAAGGCAAAGAACAGTAAAGCTTTTCAGAAATTTTGACTAGATTAGTAGATGTACCATACCTGGACTAAAGGCTGTTTTCCACTAGGCGATATTTTTCGAGCGAAGCGACCTTTTGCTTTTGTTTTGGCTAATTAGTTCCACCTGAGAGCTTACGAGACAAAATAAAATGTCGCTTCGCGCGACATTTTTCGCCAAGTGGAAATCCAGCTTAACAAGTCGCGCACTGCAACCATATTATTGTAATAAATAAAAACAATTCGGTAGATTCAACTACTGACAGGCGTTTGGTAGAGGTTTGTCAAGCTCATGCAATTACTCAGAAAAGATTTCTAAACCACAAACAGGGTTCGAACCTGCAAACCTTCTATTGACCGGTTAGACGCTTTAACCATTGAGCCACTGAGGCTCAGACGGAAAGCTAAAGTGGTAGCCTTAATTGCATATGAGATGTAGTAAAAGTGATACGATAAGTTGTACGTATACATGTGATGCATTTGGTACGTTTATGAGCTTGGTTGTGTTATTACATATAAATAGTAAATCAAAAATACTTGCAGAGTTACGAGGCATTGTAGCGCAATTCGTATAATTACCTTTTGATGGTAATGTGTTTGTTATTTCGAAATTTGATTATTCATAAAACTCACGACTCAATTAAATCTTTAATTTTTGAACGAGTCGAGTACGAGTTCGTTAAAGTTCGTCTGCATTGTTTTTTACTTTTTTTTAAATTGAATAAAATTGTTTTTCATTTTAATTTTGATTTTAGTAGTGGTAGCTAGGAAAAGGGAAATGCCACTCCAAATAAAAAAAATTGAAAGACAAAATAGACGGTTTGAAAGATGCAGTGTACAAGCAGGGTCATTAAAACTTCTCAATTTTGAATTTTGCGGAAATTAGACCTAGGTCAAACGACGAACTTAATTGAGACGAACTAGATTTCTATTTTGGGTCGACCTAAATTAATTAAGTTCGACAGTTAGGTCAAACGTCGAACTTAATGCAGTCGGAAAAGAATTCGGAATCAAACCAACGATTCTTTGGGTCAACGGGAGGTCAAACAAAACTTAAAAATGGCGCGAAGTATGAATGTTCAACAGCGATGTTCGCTGTGGGAAATGCTTCACAATTCGCGCAGGAGAAGAGAACACACTTATTTTTCGTAAACGACGAGTGCTCATGCATGTTACAACTTTGCTTTCTGACAACTCTACTTATTTTGTCACGTAACAATACAACTAATATTGTTCTTTTTTTCCGTTCATGCCGTCGTTTGTCATGACATGAGATGTACTGCTTTAATCATGTTTGGAATACATACTCGAATGCTCGTTTAAAAAAAACGTTTCGCGTATCCATAGATATATTCAGGTACATCTTGGAAAAATGGAGCACGTGTCAAGGCAAAAGGAAGTAATTTTAGCTCCCAAAACAGGAGTTAATAAAAAAAGTTAAGAGTAAAAAGTACTCCACTGTCGGTTTTAAAATAACTCCCGAATTTTGGAGTTAAAATAACCCATATTAGGGAGTAATAATTACTCCTGTTTCAGGAGTAAAAAAAAGACAAAAAAAAAGGGGAAATGGTTGCACCTCACCCGAATCGATCCCCCGATGTCGATTACACAGGGCGTGTCTAGAAGTCAAAATCCATATTATCATAATTTATCATAATAAATTTAAATTATGCATTTAGTTCGGCTCATGAGAAGATCGACGTTTGACCCAGAGACGATCTTCAGACGTTCTATCCGTCTGCGTCAGACGGATAGAACGTCTCAGACGATCCAAAAACAAGCAGTCGAACTTAACTCAGTCAAACGTCGATCTTGTCATGAACTTAATTTGAAGAATTTAGTTCGTCTCATGTAAAGTTCGTCTTTTGACCTAGGCCTTAGCGTTGTAGTTTGCTTGTTAATACAAGTTAATTTAGTTAGTTACTGGATTGTTAACCTAGATTCTAAAACTCATTAATAATTCATGAAGAAAATTCAAAGGAAATAAATATTTAATCAGTGTTTTGAAATGAGAGGAAGATTACGGCCAAATTTCGTCAACTTTAATCTCGATTTTCTCTCAAAATACGGGTTCGTTTTAGAAGTAAGTTCAAACACTCTTCCTCTGTTCTTCCTTCCTCTGAGTTCTTCCTCTGATTTCACAACTCGTCGAAGTTCGTTAAAAAACTCGGCTCCGCCTCGTTTCTTCAACTCACTTCTTGGTGTTTCGAAATCGGAGGAAGAACGCTTACTCGTGTTTGAACTATTACGTAAAATACCTTCCCTTTGTAAGGTTAACTACGTGTAGATTTGTTACCGAAACCAAGGTAATTATGTCACTTACTAGTGAAGTAGCTACTGAGTTCATTACCACAGAGGTTGTCTAAAAAACCACCATTTAGCCAACTACTACATGGTCGTTGTATGGGCATTAGACCCAGCCACGCATACATCAAGTAAATGCCCCGGGATAATATATATATTTCTAAACCTCATTAATAATTCATGAGGAAAATTCAAAAGAAATTAATCTTTAATCAGTGACTTTATTTAAGAAATAGAAAACATTTTCCGTGTTTCCATACAGTTATGAAACACGAGTGGAAGTTTGGGAGAACGAGAAATTAAAATGGGAACACGAGCCCGCAGGGCGAGTGTTTCCACGCCATTTCGAGTTCTCCCAAACTTTCACGAGTGTTTCTATAACTGTATGGAAACACGGAAAATGTTTTCTATTTCTTTTATAAAATAACACAGTGAAAACAAGAAAAACATTTAAATAAGAATCGTTTATTAAAATCGTGAAAAGTTAAATTCTCCATACTCGCACAAGATCAACGTCATTGGCTGTTCACATAATCACAAATATTCCTCGAGCTCCCAGCATGAGGTTTGAATAGACGAAAAGCTATGCGTACACAACAAGCACACATTTTTGCCTTGAAATACAACACAATTTAATGAAAAAGGACAAATAATGAAGTCTTCCGAAATCGGAGATATGATACAAAGAAAAACGTAGTGATCAGCGACGGAGAGAGAGAGTGGTTCGTCGTCGTTAACTTCACGGCGTGGACAGGGGCGGATTTTGGATTTTGAAAACGTCAGTCAAAGTTGCAGTCCACGGTTCAAGGGGGGTCCGGGGGCATGCCGGAAAATTTTTGAAATTGGGGTCCCTAAAATGTCATTTCCCACGACAGCACATTTTAGCAAAATTTTGAAACTTTCAAAACATATTTTTAATGCCACATTTTATTATGTTTACAAAACATTTGTCCAAAACGTTCAGCATTTATATTTTTACAAAGCTAATTAATATAGCCAAACGATAAAGGCGCAAATACCCATGCATGCCTTCTAAAATTAACTAATTATTCATTGTCCCAAATAAATCAATGACTGTGTAATCTAGATGACAAATCATCGTAGATTGTTTAAAAACAGCTAAAACCCGTTCGAAAACGCTTATACAGAACTCGTATGACTGAAACCACGAACGGTGAGAAGCCTTCAGGCTTCAGGCTTCAATGAATAAATTACTCGGCATCCCAGCTGACTCAACAATCAATGGTTGCCATGGTGCAGATCGGTCAAAAAGTCCAAAATCAACGTGACAGCCAATCAGGTTTAGATTTAACAAATAGATTCCATTTTGCCGTTGTCTGTTCAGTTATAGATGCACAGATGACGTCACAACGTGGTAAGAACAAAAAAGTGGCCCACGAGACGCAGTCGAGTGGGTCACTGATGTTCTTACCACGTTGTGACGTCCTCTGTGCATCTATAACTGAACAGACAACAAAAAAAATGGAATCTATTTGTTTTATACAATAAAAATTTAGAAGGTCTTTGTCGAAACTCGTGCCGGATTTTGGGGCATGAAGAAGGAAAAAGGCAAGTCAGCTGACGTGATCTGACGTGACCATGTGTCTGTCCTCTAATAGATCATGGCCAACAACCAATGAAAACACGCATAGCAACTAGGGTATTGTATAAAGATATAAAGATAGATAGATAGATAGATTGATAGATAGATAGATAGATAGATAGATAGATAGATAGATAGATAGATAGATAGATATATAGATAGATAGATAGATAGATAGATAGATAGATAGATA